>JAZGTH010000069.1:5000-32500 GCA_036877525.1 Chromobotia macracanthus
GACGGATAAAACACGAAATCATGATTGCTCAGACCCTCCTCTGCCTCTCTGTAAATGAAATGACACATTAAACCTAGTTTATTGTAAAATTACATTATTTATGAAATTGTAATTGTTGTGTGTCAGTATATTTCTGCTAAGCAGCATAAAACAACAAAATGTCACTCATAGTGTCCTCTGGGAGGAGGACACTTTGTCTTGTACAGTATAAAAACCATTCTGTCTGTGTAATGTTCCCATAAAACATGAAACAATGTGTGTGTGTGTTATTGTACTGATGACTGTGACAGCTGACATTAGCACATTTGTAATCTGTATTTTGCGTTGTTTTATGTTATGACTGACATTAGCTGTGTTGTTCTTTTACAGACAGCACATTTAAGTCTAGCTGATGTTATTATAGGTCTTTATACGCTGTTTATCATGTGTTGTCCTCTCTGAACTCATCAATAAAAGTTCTTATAAAAGTAATTCTGTTCGGAAAACTTCAAAATGTATGATTGTGTTTTACTACTGATTGTAGTTGATGTATTGTAATCTTTTCTTTCTGTATGTACACACATTTCTTTACTTTGACTGTGATTACTGACATTGGTTGTTTATTCTGTGACCAATCGTTTATGATATATGATTAAAACAGCAGGCTAGGACAAGGTGATGATGCAATAAATTATGCTTATTGAGTTCATAAGATTGTTGAATAATCTTAGTTCCATCCTAAGCCTAGAGTGTGAGAATCAGACAGAAAAGTAACTTTCTACTTTGTTGTTTCATAATATTCTTTGTGCTATTAACAGGCTAGACTTATGCCACCATACAGTAGTAACCATGATGGATTATAGTGTGACAGAAGGACACCTAAATACTGTGGAGTTTTCAATGCTCTGCAAGTAATTAGCAGAGTTTTGAAATATTAGGCCATTACAGTGCCAGTAAATTATTAGACACCATTCTTCCATTAGAGGACTGATAAACAGTGAGAGAACAAATAACCATCAGCCATGACCAATTTATCAGCTAGGAGTTTATAGCTGTAATTTATCCTGAATAAACCACACTTTCTATTATTTGTACCACAATAGCTGTTTAATACTGGAGCAAGTTCATTTCAAAAGTGTGAATGTAACTATACAGCAGACTTCACACATTGGCACTACAGTGCAAAAGGCTTGTATTAGGGTTTCATTAAAATTGTGGGAGTCAAGTAACTTTTACTTGAGAAAGCACTTTTACTTGAGTCAAGTAATTTTTACTTGACTCCCCTGGGGGCTCAAGCAAGGATTTGTCAATCAAATTAGTCAAGACTAACGTCAAGAATCTCAGCTTAGAAATGTTTCTGTCTTAGTGTTTGCTTGTCCTTTCTGCTTTCTTCATAAGAGGAGACTATGGATGAGCGTAGCGTGTGATTGGTCTGTCAAAGGCCTGTATCAGAGCAGATTAAATGCGCCCATGATGAGAGAATGGGACAACTCACCTTAAAGAAGTGCCACACTGTTCCTACAAGCAGAACAACTGGTCCCACAAAAATAAGATCTGATTCTGACTATTAATGAAATATCACCCTGCACATGCTCCACTCTTAGACAGTCTGGCATAAGTGCTACAGTCATTGCAGTCAAAATACATTTTAATTCCATTGAAAAACCTCAACATGTGATACACATTTGAGCCAACATTACATATGCAATACACTCCAGCTTGATGTGGTTGTGCTTCAGAATGACTGTTTCACTGTTAGAGTCTCTTGTAGATATAAAGTGTTACCCAATATCTACAACCCTAACCCAAATTTAAAGTTTTCATAGTTTTAGAAAAAAAACAAGAACCATTTATTCATGATATATAAGATGCTTTACAGTAATTGAAATCATCAAACTATATTTACTGATATATTTTCTGAATGGTTACACATCAAAAAATATAAAAAAGCATAATTACACAGTACATAGTTACTGTCACTTTATGTAGGATTGAGCAATTTATTTTCAAATGTAGTGAGCAATGTAAATATTTATATATTTAAACAGATGGATCACATACAGCACTAACATGAATCAGCTTAAATAATTATATATTATATTGTATATGGTTGTAAGGGGGCTGAGGCAGAAGCTGAAGCAGGATCCAGTTGCGGATGTTTATTGGGGTTATCAAATGAGTCGTGATCCATAATCAACAGGCAAAGGGTCGTAATAAACATAGACAGTCCAACCATGCAACATAACAAAAGGGAGAGACGTAAATCAAAGGTCGTAAATCCAGGCAGAAAATCAATATCCAAACAAACAGTCCGATCCAGGTGTCAAACAAAGGGGCAAGGCAAAAATCAGAAAACGAGAACCAAACAATAGGTAAAACACAGGAAATCAGGCAGTGAAAGAGAATGCTCAGTAGTCAGGTGTAAAGCTGGCAATACTTCGCAAAGTGGCCATGTGGCAGCAAGGTTTATATAGATGCCAAACAGGAAGTAAGTTCAGAGTTCAGGGTTCAAAGTTCAGAGTTCAGCAGAGGGAGCATGAGCAGTCAGTATTCCAGAGAGGGCGTGACGTTACAATGGTATATATCTAAATGGGGACAGTACAGCGTTCTTAATACTTGAAGGTTACGCCTTCATTATGATATATATATGTATATATAGTTATATATGTTGAACGTTTTGCTATGTGTTTTATTTCTATATAACGTTTTGTTGCACAAATAAAGACGTACGGAGTGGATGTGCTTTTTGTCGTTTACTATGGTAACAGGTGCTATATTGAAAAGCTTAATAAGATAGAAAAGGTGCAGTTCTTAAAAAATACAAAGCAAATCAACGGGCCCGATCCATACAGAAACAAAGAAATTACTTACAGCCTTGTTATTTGGGTTCCTAATACTTGAATGATGCGTCTTACACATTTGTATTTGCACGCATTTAAACTTTTTAGTAGGTTACATAGGTTTTCATTTTTACTTTTCTAATTAAGGTTTTTTACGTTCGTAATATTTAAGGGTCACACCGCCGCTTTACATCTTACACCCGTTGTAGGCTATTTGCATTACAGTAACAATGAACTTTTAGATGCAAAAGGTTCCCGATTTAACTTTTGATATAAAAAATAAAAAGAAACAGAACTGAGGTACTTTTTATCATTTGTCATGGTAACCGATTGTATACCACATGATTAATGCTGATAATATGCTATTCATACATTGATAACTTGTTTTGTGTCATGTTTCACAATTTCATAACAATCCATTTGAGATACAGTTTTCTGCGCTGTTCGTGGGTGTTACAGTTCCGCCACACATTGCATGGTTGCCCTCACGTTTCAGTCTCTGTTCTGTTTCTCTGTTACAACAATCATATTTCATAACCATGAATTTCATTACGGCCCCTTTAAGCGTTACCAGGACGACGGTCTGTTGTCTTCCGCCTAAGCGCAGCGCGCATGCGCACATTAGCACAGTTCTGCTGTGGGGTTCCGTATGTCTTCGTAATGGCGCATTACAGAGTAAGTATTTTAATAAACGAGTACATTTATTTACATTTAAATAAACTAATGTGAGAAGATGTCTGACGTGCTGTTGAAGATGTTTGTGCTCGTTTAAACTCGAGTACCTTTCAAGTGCTCAAGCACAGTTCAGAGTTTGACGATGTTTGTTGTTTCACATTTTTAAATGAATGTTAAAATTGCAATGACTAAAACATACTTAACTAATTGTATATGTAAAGTATTATATAGCATGTAGAAGTAGAATTGTAAAAGTATCACATTTAAACTGTATGAATGTCATTACAAATGCAATATAATTTTAGACAATGCTTGTTTCTCAAGTGAGTCATTTTTTAACAACCTTTAAACAACTGGCGTCGAGATGATTTTAGTGGATGTATGACGTCATTTCACACACCCTAACCCTAAGTTTTAGGAATATTTGGCAATGTAACGAAGATATAATTAACAGGGTTAGGGCAAATTTTCAATGGCTAAAGCATGCTCTCAAGGGGTTAGGGTTAGGGTTAAATTGCTGTAAACACACATAAATTGTTAATTTATGTAAATTGTTGTTAATTTACCTTCGCAGCTCAAATAACATTTTTGTGTTACTCCGGCACGTGTAGGCATCCGAGTCGAAGCGAGAGCAGTTTAGGAGATATCTGGAGAAGGCTGGAGTCCTTGATAGCCTCACCAATGGTAGACCCAAAAATACTTTCAAATGTGTATTTTTCATCAGTAATCAGTATCAGTATTTGATGTTCTACATTTCAGTCTTGGTGGTTTTATATGAGGAAACAGAGAAACCCAACAATGCACTGGAGTATCCTTTTCTGCCCTTGACATTGATAGGCATACCCGTAGACCTCTGATACTGACATATTAACAGTGTTGGTGAGGTTTTCTCCATGTTTCTGTTTAAAGCAGCTGTGGTTCTGATAGAGAAGATGGCCATGGAGATGAGCAATGTTCTCAACAAAAACAGGCTGGACTGCTCTTATTATAATTAGTGAAGCTGTCTACATTGACCATGCAGCATGTTTTTTTGTGCTGCACAGCTTCACCAACTTTATTTTCCCCTTTCTGATGACTGAAGCTGTGAATTGATTGCTTTTATTTTTATTATATATTGAAATAACTCCTTACCATTACATCATAGCTTGAAATGACATAAAGACACTGAATTAAATTACTCTGGATGTAAAAGTATGTTCTGAAAGTAATATAACACTTACATAAAAAAAGAATGAAGTGTGGCAAGAATTGTATTAGTTGGAGTGAGGCAGAAACCTTAACTAACCATTCTGCAGCTTTATAAAGCATCATCTAGGTGTTGCTGGTCCTGAGTCAGCCGATGCTGAGAGTTTGCGCCTGGAGTTAAATGATTTACAGCAGAAATATCAACAACTCATGGAGGAGAACAAAGAGCTCAGAACCAGGGTGAGATGGTTTCCATAAATACTTAAGTATTTAGGGCCTTTACTGCTACACAAGAAACTATTCGGTGAACCTAAGGCTTCTTAAAAACAGCTTAAGAAGCACCTTAAAAATAAGAAGGCAGCAATTTTTTCTATAAAAACAATTATGAAATTAAAATAAGTGTGCCAATAGATACAATTTTCAATAGCACTGTTACATGACTTCCTTTGAGATTTGCTTGTGTATGTACAAATTTATCTTGTATTTCATTTGAATTTAATCTTCAGCTTCTGCAGTATGAGCCTCCACAGGAAGATGGGACAGAATAAAACATCTTTCTGAGTTTTGATATTTAATTGATTTCTTTACATTAGTAAAAATATTTTCTTTGTAAGCTTCTGTTTTGTAATAAAATATATAAGAATTTGAGATTTAAGTTAAAATGTGCCTGATATTTAATAAACATTTTTTTTTGCACTACCAATTTATAGCAATTCTTTTATTTACATTAATAAATGCATTTTACTTAAGCACCCTTTTTGTAATTTTTGTCAACAATCACAGGATATAGTCCACAATTGTTTTATAACCCTTATTTTATAAGAACAAAGCAGCAGGTGGGTTTTTGTTTATGTTGCATCATCTATGTAGAATCAACTTATTTTAGATGCTATCTGAAAACTGGATTTGGTCATATTTATATTAAACTGAATAACTTAAAAAAAAATTTTTTTACTGTGCTGTAATGCTAGGTTTGCTTTAGGTTAGCATGTACTCTGGCTGTGTTTTGTGAGTTCTAGGCTGAGCATGTGGTTTTCAATAACCAGTATGAACATTACTAATGTTTACCCAAAAACATACAATTTACAATGTTTAACAATTGATACCTTGAAATAACCCCAACAGCCTAATATAAAAACGGAACAAACTGAATACTGGTATTTTTGGAAAAAAGGTGCAGAACATGATTCTTTTTTTATCTTAATTGTTCATTGGCCCTATACCTCCAAATGTTCAGCAAATACCAAATATCAATGTGCTGCCAGCATTGCATTAAGAGAAATTATACCCTAACTTGGTAAAACATCTTGCACATGCGCACATATATAGTTTTAATAAAAACTCTAAATTCTCCAGATATAAATTGTACAAATTTGTCATCATTTTCATAATTATTATATCATAATAGGAACTGATAGATTAAATGTCTCTAATCCTTAAATAAACCATTTTTTTTCAACTAGATCTTCAGCAGCACAGATCCAGCAGATTACAGACGTTTCAGCCCTCATTCCTCTTTCTTACAGTCAAAGTTAATTGGTCACTACAAATGTCTGAAAAGAGGTTTCACTAGAGCTTCAAGCCTAGTGTTTAAACACAGTCTACATAAACTATATTTTAAAAGTCTGACTATAGCATGACACATGAATATGATCTCTATCAGTGCCATCTGAAGACTTCACAAAACACAGGGACAGTGTTTTAGCCTGATGCCTCATATCTACAGGTCAGTGGCAGCTCGTCTACTGCTGTTGCTGCTTGCCAGTGATGTTCGCCGGTTGGGTGAGAACGTGGGACTTTCTACAGAACTGTAGTGCTGTGAGGCAAAGCTGACTTCTGCAAC
Source organism: Chromobotia macracanthus (assembly GCA_036877525.1). Classification (NCBI taxonomy): domain Eukaryota; kingdom Metazoa; phylum Chordata; class Actinopteri; order Cypriniformes; family Botiidae; genus Chromobotia; species Chromobotia macracanthus. The sequence goes on from JAZGTH010000069.1 coordinate 11,523, forward strand.
AGAGTCTGACGTCTGTCTCCACTGTCTGAACCATTACCCTTCATAACTGTGCTGCAGATCCAGGGTGGGCTCAGTTTGCTGTGTTTGCACTGCACAAATTGTACCTGTCCCAACGATCCAGGTGACCCTGGTTTGAAACGAGAGCAGATAAGGGGTTTCTAAGTGGAGGGTAATTGGGCCCGTTGCCCTGTGTTCTTTGGGTATCATGGCTCTCTGTGGAAATAAGTGTTCCTTTGGGCTGAGGGATTTGCATCTGGAATGGCCTTCCTCCTACTATGAGAGTGGGCGTTGCCACGATACTGCTTCTGATCACCAGCATGCAGTTTGTGCCCTTCCAGAATTCACATGACCATTAGTAAAAATATGAATGAAAATACTGCAACATATTAGATAGACACAATTTACTGATGACAGATGTCTTCAGCGCTCCCTACTGACAAACCTCAGCACTGCACTCCCCAGCATTCTTCAAATGCAATGACGGGGATTTCTAATGCACGTCCATTTAATCATATGTTCCAAATGTGTTGTAGCTACACTGTAAAAAATACTTTGCTGCCTTAACTTTTTAAGTTTAATAAGCTTGACTATACAAGTCATTTGAACATTTTTTAAATCCTGACTTTATAACAAAAAAATTGGTTAAGCAAGTTACAGCAACTCAAGACCAGTCAAGATTACAAAGAGTACGTTGAAATGACTTGTGCAGCCAAATTGATTAAACGTAAAAATGTAAGGCAGCAAAGTTTTTTTTACAGTGTATAATTTCAGTATCCCATATTTCAGTATACATCTCATAATGAACAATAAAAATATGCAATATATTTTGCCCTAATATCATGTATTGTTTCCGTGTTGTACATGTTTGATATTGTTCTGTGTTTTATTTTTAATTATATGTAAAACTGTAATGTTTTACAAAAATTGTTTTGAAACAATACATTGTATCCCAGCGCCCCCTACAGACAGACTCAGTACTGCAGCCCAGCGTCACAATTCACAGTCCTGAAAAGAATTATAGGATCACTAAAGTGTTTTTTTCCTAAATAACTTATGTGCATTGTTATAAAATATTTTAATTGTGTTGTGTTTTCTGCGCACCTGCCCACGATCACCAGGTGTGCAAGAGTTTTTATTTGACAACATCATAGTAGTAGAATTAATTAATTAAAAATATTAAATATACACCAGAATGATAATCTGAAGACAACAGTGAGTACACTTGCATATAGCGATTTAACAATCTCAAATATGGGTAAAGAAGAAAAAGCGAAAATATTCATTCTTCATTTCGGATGCACCAGCAGTCAAACGCGCCTGCTTCTCCGTGTGAGTTTTGCGGTTCCACAAGTGAGCGTCTGAAAGAACAAAGAGATCAAATATGACATCAACTAAATATATACTAACATTAAAAGAGGAGTAAATGATGTTCCTCTGACCTCTATCATCTCCTGCCCCTGAATCTCTCTCACATGTGTGAAGTTCTCCGCCTCAATCACAATCTTCCCATCAATTAGTCGAGCTGTTCCCTGAAACGATCAAAGTATACCGTATATAGGCAGTGAGAATATAGCAAATACCAGTTTGTGACAGAACATATCACTTTGAATTTGGATTTTACATTACTATCTGTAAGAATAATTGTCTATTGAACAGTTATGTGTGTAATACAGAAAGCAATATTTAAACAAATCCTGAATTAATCACCTTGATCTTCTTGCCATCGATGGTGTTGAAGTCAGTTTCAGTGCCGATGGTGAAAGAGTTTGTGTTGCTTCTCAGAGGAGATTTCACACAGATTGTGAATTCATCTCCATTCTGATGAATAGTGGTCACAGGTTTCACTTCATTTATCATTTTGAAGTACATGGCCGGAGCAGCTGTCAATAAAAACATATACATGTTAACTTTTACACAACATCAGTATATTTGTGGAGTTAATTTTTAATATCAGGAAATCAGTTAACAGCTAAAAGGCTAACTAGTCTCGTACAATGTATAAAAACGAAAAACAAAGTTAGCCAAAATACAGGAAAATGCTCATAATAAATGAATAATTTTGATACATTTGTAACTCACAGATAGCTTTGAGAAACTCTTCTGGATTCTCCTGCTCGTAAAGTTTCCAACTTCCACTGAAATCCAGCGCCATTAAACAGCAGTTTAATCCACACTGAGCAGATGTAGGAATTACGACTGATCTGGCACTAAGCTCTGAATACGATATTGGCAGGACAATGTTGTCATGAGTGATTTTGTTATTGTGTTTGTTATGAGTTGTCTTAATGAAGTATCAAGAGATTACTACACTTGAGTCACCAATGACGGTTTAGTCTCAAATGAGTCTCAAGAGCTTTACTACATACTGTATAAAATTAAACATTATTATACGTTTTACAAGGTGTAAAACAGGCGTGACAAATACTAAAAATGAATAAATCATGAAGCATTTTTGAGAATTAGTAGTGACAATGTAAAATAAGAGTTTATTTAATTCTTTTTAAACCTGTTTTTGATGTGGGGTCCAAACTCTGGTTAAATGATGCCATTTAAAGGCCTGGAAAAAAAATAATAAACTTAGAAAATATGAAGAAATACTGCAGATTCTGTCTCACTTATCAAATGCAGGCAAATGTGTGACATTAAGAAACTTTCTGTGTACAAAAGATTTGATCTACTTGCTTCCATTAAAAAACACAGGGAACATTTTACTGTATGTGTGCAAGACGGGCCAGTTTGTCATGCAGCCATTAACAGTACAGTTCATTTAAAATGGCCATATGAAGGACATTCACTACGGTTTCTAATTTTGACTACTTTCTACATTTTAAAATAACAGTACTATAAAATGACAAAAATAGTTGTGAAAATAAACAGCAAAAAATGAATTGACAGTGTTTGTCTGCATTACAGCTGCGTCACTCTTTCAAAAATCATCAGGAGCACCTGAGATGATTTGAAATAGCATCACCTGTGTGCTGTACACTTTTCCTTTACCATCTGCTCCAACTTATCAGTTTACACACAAATTTTACAATCCAAAAATTACAATCAAATTTTAGTTTAGTTTTGTCCACAAAAATTCTAAGCATAATCCTTTGATCACTCAGCAGATCACAAAAATGACTTGACAAAATACTTTAATAGAGTTTCAAAAACACTCTTCTTCAATGAGTCTCCATTATTCAGATGAAAACTGCTCCTTAGTCCTCCTCAGCCATTGGATTTGAACAAGGATCACTCAAACAGCGAGGAAGTTTCTGATCTTCCACTTCCACAGCAAATGTGACACTTTGTTTCCGTCCCCTGATTCCTCGCTTACCCTCTTGTTTCTGAATGCCTCCTTGTCGGCCCCGCCCAGAATCGCCTTTAACTCCACTTTCACTATGGAGCGTGACTGAGTTGAGAAGGACAGTTGAAACTGAAGGAGAGCTCACCCCTATTCTAGGACTGCTCACATACACTTGGTTATCTGAAAGTCACGACAGTCTCATCAACACAAGAACGACAGAACAAATACTTTACTGTTCTATCACCGACGCACCTGACTGAAAGTGAGCTGGTCTCATTAGTGAAGAGTCCTGTCGATCAGCAGGAAGAGTGAGAAACTGACTCATCTGTAAGTGATTAAGTGTTTAAATAATCACTACTGTGACATCACAATTCAGGATGATCGTTCTATTCATTCGTCAACACAACCTCTTTCACAGGTTTGCACTAACATGTAATCATATATGATAATAAAGCATATTTGGTGTGGTCACCAATTGAATTACGTGATGACTCAACAGTTCATCATGGAATAATTATTTCACATAAAGCTCTCTGATAACAGGAAGTGATAATCACCCGTCTTTGCAGTTCCACACGCTGTTTCCTGATATTTGTCTCGCTCCAATCATCTTCTGCAGGATCTGGCAGCAGAGTGTGTCTGCTGTACGAGCGCAACTAACAGCACAGTCACAAAACTAATCAGGCAAATGATTTCTATCCTAATTTATACTCACCACTGATTGGCTGCTACCTGTACTGTTACTAAATACTGTGCACAACTGAGTCAAATTTCACAGTTGATATCACCTGCAGTTTAAAAGGAAGTTCATGCAGAGCACATTGCATTGTGGGATACAGTACTTCAACCAGTATGTTCTGGTTGTATAACTGTCTATTTTAAGAAATCTATCAAGTTAAATTATCTCCAAAATATATTCACATTCACTATGCACAGAGAAACAGAGTTAATGGTGTGTTATCACAGTGTGGTACTCAAACATAGTCAGTCTCACTCTCTGTCGGGTCTTCTGCAGGTTTGCTCGAAGAATCTTTCTGATGGTTTCTTCTCGTTCCTTAGAAATGTTTAGAGTTTTTCTGCTGCGCTGCTGTCTACAGACAAATACACACCATATTAGATTTCTGGGGCTTTATGACTTTTGTACTGTACAAACTATATATTCTATCCCGTAACCCTACCTCTAAACCTAACCCACACAGAAATCTTTTTGCATTTTTAGATTTTCAAATAAGCATCATTTAGTATGTTTATTAATTTCCTTCATGAGAACCGTTGACTTGCACAATGACAGAAAACAAGAATGTGTGTGTGGGGAGTGTGTGTGTAGACACTCACAGTGTAGCTGCAGTGTGTGTGTGTGTGTGTGTAGACACTTAGGTGTGGCTGCAGTGTGTGTGTGTAGACACTCACAGTGTTGCTGCAGTGTGTGCTGTAGTGCTTTGGTTGGCTGAACTGTTGTTCTCCAGCAGCATTAAAGCCTGTTTGAGCTCCATCTTGTTATAGAAGGAGATGAGCTGAGGCTGCTGCTCTCCACCAATCAGCCAGCGCTTCACATAATGCTTATTAAAATGATTTAACCTGCACATCACAAACAAGAACATCTGAGAGATCACAAGATTACTTTACCAACATATGGAAATTCTGTACTTACTGGCCCTCATGTCATTTCTCTTTTTTTGCATAACATAAAAGGACAAACATTTTCTCAATCATCAACCAATAACATTTAAGACATTGTTCCATATTTCCTCTGTCACACCCCACAAATCGTATTCGTCTTCAGAACGCTGCATTAGAATTAATAATGTGGCTGTTTCCTTACTGCATGCGCAATGGATTCTCCAATAAATAAAGACTTACAATTGGGTCTGTTCCTTACACATAACTATCATACAGCTTTAGAAGACCACAGGAGCCACATGGACTAATATTATGATACTTTCTGGATAATCAGATGATGTTTTGTTACCGTGTGTGCCTGCATGTAAATTCAGCTACACGTCTCTTGTTGTTTTCCAATAAGAAACAAGTTCTACTGAAACATCATAAGGGTTGGAGAAGAATTAAGAATCTTAAACACACTTTTCCCTCCAATGATGGTGTCCATAGTGCCCACACACATCTTCTATTCCAGTAAGCAAATGCTCCAAAAACTACAGGACACAAGAGTGTTCACCATGAGCACATTATATCATCCATTTACACAGACTTTAACATGATGTCAGACAGAATGCTGGTTAATGCTTGTGTTTTTTACTATGACACAAAAGCAAGTACGTCACCTGAGTGTGAATTTCCTCATTTATTGAACATTTACTCTGTTTCTTCTTCTTCACAGCCAGAAGGTCAACGAGGGGACGGATGGTCATTCCCTGTAAGACCAAAACAGACAGAATTTAACATGACCAAAGAATTCAGCTGCAGGAGTGTCCTACAAACATCAATCAATATCCTTTAGCTAAAGAGTTTGATTTTGTCACCTGCACAAACACAGTAAAGAAGATGATGGTGATGATGGCTGTCAAAAACATGTTCTTCATGGCAAAGTCATCGCTGGACAGCAGGAAGACTAGAGAAAAGGCTATAGCTCCCCTCAGACCTCCATACGCCACTATAAACTGATCCTTACTGCTCAGCTTCACCATTCGAAACTTATTAATGATGTAGGTTAAACCCACCACACCTGTCCATGAAACACACACACACAATACATACAAAAAATGTGTAAATCACAGATGAATCACACATGAAACACACGATTCACAAACAAGAAGCATGCAAAACACACAAGACACACATGAGAAACACAGCTGATGACATCATTGTCATCAGAAAGCAGAACAGACGGTACATGGCTCCGGCTGTCAGAATCATAAACGTGCTTTACATCACATGATTCAAAGAAGACTGAGAGGCACAATACTGGACAGGATCTGGAAAAATGGTACAGAATAACAGAAAAAAAATATGGAGAATCAAATTTTATTTAATCAAATAATTCATTGTCAGAACAATGAATTATTAAAATAATTTGGAGCACAACAAAAGACAAAATATGTGTAAAACTATTAAAGCTCCTCTATATTCAGTTAATTGGTCATAGTCGGTTAACAGGGTTAGGGTTTAATACACATAGAATCAGAACATAAAGTGCTTCATACAAACAAGGAACGAGGAACAACACATGCTTTTTGCCACTGTAGCTATATATCTTAGGCGAAAGTACTAACAAAATCATTTCGGATCAGAGTCTGCACAGTACCACCGGTTGGTAACGGAGCTGCAGCTGGCTTATGTCTGGTTCCAGCAGTCTTTCAGACTGGACAGGACCTGGCATATTTTTCCATGCATCAGTTTTTTAAAATGTGTCTGTATGTACACAGACACATATCATAAAGTATATGAAAATTGCTAACCGCTAAAATAAACTTTTCCTCCATCTTTCCACAGACATCCACTACAGCAGATGAATCATGTGCACTCCACTGACTTCACTCCCACTAGTAGTCACTCACGAAATGTACTGCTAATCTGCATAAAGTTAAACTGTTTCAACTTTTGTTGTTTGACTCCAGTCACTCACCATGCCTACATTCTGTCACCTATGGTCATTGTCGCTTGTGTCCTAAGAAGTGGCAGTGTGAACAGGGCTTTAGGGATGGGTGCGGGTCGTATGTAGTGTGATCGCTAACCAAGCCAGAGCACGGAACAGCCACTCTTTCTGTGTGTGCTACCTTCATCATTACAACAACAAACACCTTCTACTACAACTTGAGTAGTACATTTTTCAATTAATTTAATTAATTTGAGTACATTTAGGTTTATAACGGGTCTGGTTCTCACCTTGTTGATGAACAGGAATTGTAGTTTTTTGAGGAAAGCTGTACATTGTTCCATAAATCAGCTAGGACTTTCGCAAGCATAGGGACCACCGTGCATCGTTGCACGGTTCATTGCAACCATGTCTAGTGTAAGTACACCCTCATATTTAATAGTCAAAGAGTCAAATCTCACCCAGAACTCTTGACACCAAACACAGGATGATTGTGATGGTGACAAACGTCCAGTTCCAAGTGTGTGGCCCAACCACTGTGGACACCCCCAGGAAGATGAAGATCAATGTCTCACTCACACTGCTCCACATCTTTAAGAAGTATTTGATGGTGGTGTAGGATTTGTGGGAAATGTTGGCCTCTACGTATGGCCGCATCACAACGCCACACGCTATGAGTCTGAGACAGCATGCAAACACCAGTTAGATAAAATACGCAGGGCAGAAACTAAACAGACAAAATGCTGTGAAGATAGAATCAACTCACGCCATGATTCCAGAGAGGTGGAAGACTTCAGCAGACAAATACGCCATGTAGCTGTACAAGAAGACGAAGAGGGGCTCGATCACGCGTGTGTGTGCAGTGAACCGCGAAGTGAAAGCTGCCAACACACCATACACTGCACCAATCATCACGCCCCCCAGAGCCACAATGAAGAAACACAGAACACCCAGAAACACTTTAACCGGGGTCACCTCACCCACATGTGCAAACTCCTCAAACAAGTGATACAACACCTGCAGGAAACACACACTCACATTACACACAACACCTGCAGGAAATACAGTCACATTACACAAAACAACCTGCAGGAAACACAAACACACACATTACACACAACACACTGCAGGAAAAACACACTCACATTACACACAACACCTGCAGGAAACACATTCACATTACACAAAACAACCTGCAGGAAACACACATTTACATACAGTAACACAAAAACCTGGAGAAACACAAACTCATGAAGGTGAAAAACAAAGGCTATCATCACAATGCTGCATTATAATTATCTTGGCATTTTAACTGTTACATTATCAAAATAAAGCAAATAAATAATTGCTCATTGTCCATGTTACATTTCATGCACAAAGGTGTTTACTGTAAACCATATTAATACAGTCCAGATGCTTCACCCACCATTACCATGACGATTAAGACAGACAGTGTCTGCTGGGATTTATGATCACACCTAACTGTCTGTTATACTGGACAAACTGTAGTTCAGCTCCAACCCTACTGATCTGAACTGCTGACACACATGCATGCGACAGCATCATTCAGTCCTGTCATACAGTTTCTCTCACCACTGTGACTGCATCATTCAGCAGCGATTCTCCGAACACCAGGATGTGCAGCAGCTCATTGATGTGAATCTCCTCAAAGACTGCAAGCACGGCAACCGGATCTACGGCCGAAACGATTGACCCAAACAGGAGACAGGACAGCAAGTCAACCCCAGCTAGATGGCCGTCCTCCAGACGACACACGCCGTACAGGGCCGCCCCCACAAAGAACGAGTTCCACAGCGTTCCCACCACCGCGAAGGTCAGGATGGTGCCGGCATTCTCAGTGAATGGCCGGATCGGGAGGAAGTATCCAGCATCAAGGATGATGGGTGGCAGGAGACACAGGAAAAACAGCTGTGAATCGAGCACAGGAGGTTTTTCACCCATAACACGGATCAATCCACCCACCAGTAACCCCACCACAATTAACAGACAGCTCTCAGGAACGACGCCAGACAGATGCGGGATCAAGTGGAACCCTGATGGAGGAAAACACAAAGACTGATGTTAAATATGTAAGCATGCCCAAATGTATGTGGATGCCCCCACACTCCCAAAAACTTCATTCTTCATCATCCAATAAGATTCTAGAGAGCCTTGTGCTGTAAATTCAGCTGTAACAGTTTGGAGACAACTCATTCTTTGCCTGTCCCTATGCACAAAGCCCTAGCGTTTAGGGCATAGGTGTCCAAACACGGTCCTGAAGGGCCACTGTCCGGATGAGATTAGCTCCAACTTGCCTAAACACACCTGCCTGTATGTTTCTAATCTGTTTAGTAGAACCTTGATTAGCTGGTTCAGATATGTTTGATTGGGGGAACAAGCTGTCAGCAGTCTGTTGTCGGCCAATGCTGATATCAGTTTTCCCAAATATCATTGATTAATGAGCCTGGCCAATTGATCACTATTCACAACACACTAGAAGAGCATATAACAGCATTTAAGGGTGACAGTAAGAGCAACACACCCAGGACTACTCATAATCTTCTGCAGCTCTGTTAACAGCGAAAAGACCACACAAGCATTTATAGACAGCGAGAGTGTGTTTATTCCTGTGTATGTAAAGGCAGGTATCCGACCACAGCAGTGAGTGTGTATGTACAGCAGAGTGTTTGTGTACCAAAGTGTGTAAGTACAGCAGCACTAAAGAGTTCATGAATTCCTGTTACTCTTAATCTAAATACAATCTAAAGACTTGATATGTAAATACTTGTAAATAATTGAAAGTAATTTTAAACAAATATAAATTGCTACCATGTGTATTTACAGCATAACAAGAATACATTGTTACAAGACTTCCTTAATGTATGTATAGGTATTTGTGAGGGTCTAATGTTCCCTGAAATATCATTAATATCATATCCCAACCTGAAAGACATTCAGTGCGTGTATATGTGTTTGTGTGTACGTAGATGTCAGTGCGTGTATATGTGTTTGTGTGTACGTAGATGTCAGTGCGTGTATATGTGTTTGTGTGTACGTAGATGTCAGTGCGTGTATATGTGTTTGTGTGTACGTAGATGTCAGTGCGTGTATGTGTTTGTGTATATGTAGATGTCAGTGTGTGTGTGTGTTTGTGTGTATGTAGTTGTCAGTGTGAGTATGTGTTTGTGTATATGTAGATGTCAGTGTGAGTATGTTTGTGTATATGTAGATGTCAGTGTATGTGTGTGTTTGTGTGTATGTAGTTGTCAGTGTGTGTATGTGTTTATGTGTATGTAGTTGTCAGTGTGAGTACGTGTTTGTGTATATGTAGTTGTCAGTGTGTGTGTATGTTTGTGTATATGTAGATGTCAGTGTGTGTGTGTGTGTTTGTGTGTATGTAGATGTCAGTGTGTGTATGTGTTTGTGTGTATGTAGATGTCAGTGTGTGTATGTGTTTGTGTGTATGTAGATGTCAGTGTGTGTATGTGTTTGTGTGTACGTAGATGTCAGTGTGTGTGTGTGTTTGTGTGTACGTAGTTGTCAGTGTGAGTATGTGTTTGTGTGTATGTAGATGTCGGTGTGTGTATGTGTTTGTGTGTATGTAGTTGTCAGTGTGTGTATGTGTTTGTGTGTATGTAGTTGTCAGTGTGTGTATGTGTTTGTGTGTATGTAGTTGTCAGTGTGAGTATGTGTTTGTGTGTATGTGTATATGTAGATGTCAGTGTGTGTGTGTGTTTGTGTATATGTAGATGTCAGTGTGTGTGTATGTTTGTGTATATGTAGATGTCAGTGTGTGTGTGTGTTTGTGTGTATGTAGTTGTCAGTGTGTGTATGTGTTTGTGTGTATGTAGTTGTCAGTGTGTGTATGTTTGTGTATATGTAGATGTCAGTGTGAGTATGTGTGTGTGTGTTTGTGTATATGTAGATGTCAGTGTATGTATGTGTTTGTGTGTATGTAGTTGTCAGTGTGAGTATGTTTTGTGTGTATGTAGTTGTCAGTGTGTGTATGTTTGTGTATATGTAGATGTCAGTGTGAGTATGTGTTTGTGTGTTTGTGTATATGTAGATGTCAGTGTGTGTGTGTGTTTGTGTATATGTAGATGTCAGTGTGTGTGTGTGTTTGTGTATATGTAGATGTCAGTGTGTGTATGTGTTTGTGTGTATGTAGTTGTCAGTGTGAGTATGTGTTTGTGTGTATGTAGTTGTCAGTGTGTGTATGTTTGTGTATATGTAGATGTCAGTGTGAGTATGTGTTTGTGTGTTTGTGTATATGTAGATGTCAGTGTGTGTGTGTGTTTGCATATATGTAGATGTCAGTGTGTGTATGTGTTTGTGTGTATGTAGTTGTCAGTGTGTGTATGTGTTTGTGTGTATGTAGATGTCAGTGTGTGTATGTTTGTGTATATGTAGATGTCAGTGTGAGTATGTGTTTGTGTGTTTGTGTATATGTAGATGTCAGTGTGTGTGTGTGTTTGTGTATATGTAGATGTCAGTGTGTGTATGTGTTTGTGTGTATGTAGTTGTCAGTGTGAGTATGTGTTTGTGTGTATGTAGTTGTCAGTGTGTGTATGTTTGTGTATATGTAGATGTCAGTGTGAGTATGTGTTTGTGTGTTTGTGTATATGTAGATGTCAGTGTGTGTGTGTGTTTGCGTATATGTAGATGTCAGTGTGTGTATGTGTTTGTGTGTATGTAGATGTCAGTGTGTGTATGTGTTTGTGTGTATGTAGTTGTCAGTGTGTGTATGTGTTTGTGTGTATGTAGTTGTCAGTGTGTGTATGTTTGTGTATATGTAGATGTCAGTGTGAGTATGTGTTTGTGTATATGTAGATGTCAGTGTGAGTATGTGTTTGTGTGTTTGTGTATATGTAGATGTCAGTGTGTGTATGTTTGTGTATATGTAGATGTCAGTGTGAGTATGTTTGTGTATATGTAGATGTCAGTGTGAGTATGTGTTTGTGTATATGTAGATGTCAGTGTGTGTGTGTGTTTGTGTGTATGTAGTTGTCAGTGTGTGTATGTTTGTGTATATGTAGATGTCAGTGTGAGTATGTGTGTGTGTGTGTGCCTATCTCCTCACACACACTCCCAGCTGCAGACTCAGATAAACCTTAACTTTCTCTCAAAATGAGGTCAGCACACGGGAAAAGAAAAACAATATACTACATGTTAATTTACATGTTCAATATAAAATAAAATTAATGTCACATAATGATACTCAGACAGTATCAGATCACAATCACAACTGACTTAATAGACAAAACATGATGAATGCTGTTTAGGTGATATTTACAGCTGTGACGAGATAATCACGAGGTTATGAGTAAAGTTTATTTAAGGATGAATAACAGTCAAGCGTTTTTCTCACCCAGTTTCATGAGTGAGGCGAGCAGGATCCACAGCGCAACCTCAAACGGCATCTGAACATGATGATAATTGATAGAAATAACTGGAAAAACTCTTCTGCCGTGTTGATCAGATCGAGTCTGATTACAGCGGGCTGATCCACAGCACAACAGCAGCGCCAGCAACAGTTTACAACCCATCTTCATTTTCTGGTCCCAATTAAGACATGAACATCAATTTGTCATCGCGTAAATTCATCATCCACTATTTCAATGTCATTACGAACACACGCATCGCCCTCAGTGTGTGCAGAGGCAGATCAAGACAGAGTTGCTGTCAGTTCATTCTGTCAGATGCCCGTTTAATCACACGCTATAATCTGCCTTGTACTCTGGCGTCATCTACTGGAGAGGAGAGGAAAGTTACCATTCTTAACCCATTTGACTCTCTTAAACCCACCTAACCCTCCTCAACCCATCCTGACCATCGTTAACCCACCTGACTATCTTAAACCTACCTTATTTTAAAACCCACCTAACCCTCTTCAACCCACCCTGACCATCTTTAACCCACCTCACCATAAAAGACCAGATCAGATATCCTGACCCTCTACCTTATAGATGTGCAGCATGCGATACGTGTGGTGTGCGTTAAATCTCTTTAAAGCACATTTACATTCTGTTTAAATGCAGTTCTACATGCAAATGAATTCACCATCTTTTAAATACATGCTCTGGATCTTTTTCAATTTCATCAGTTTGAATCAAAACATCATGACATTAATCAAGAGGCTACAATTTATTTACAGTAAAAGACATCCAAACATTTTTTTATGGAATATCCTCTTCACAGTACAGAACTACTATGTGTTTTGAACACTGCTAATATTTTCAGTAGTGGCCTCAGACTTGAGATCAGACAGACTAACAGATCAACTCTGACCCTCTGATTTACCACATGAACATAAACACATGTAACAGATTGAACTAGAATGACACTCATACATGTAAGATTTTCCTGTGAATGTGTCATTGTGTATTTGCTGTTGAATATTTGTAGTCAATAAACAGACTGTTGTGCGTTGAGGATTTATTTTATATATATATATATATATATATATATATATATATATAATAAACGTGTGCATGTATATTTATAGACACATATACACACACTATATATAACAATATAATTATTCACGTGTGTTTGTGGCCCCATCAAGGGCCCCATCTAATGTCTCATCTGGGGACCTGGTGCTCCACTCCTCTTGTAGCCGTTTAAACTCCTGGGACACAAAGAAATCATTCAGAGGACACTCCAGAACAAATAAAGCACAGATTATCTAAGCAAAGTTCTGACCATTAAGATGCTGTATTTTGATGTTCTGTCAACATAAGTTCTCCAGGCCTCTGTAGCCAACTCCCTCTGCTTATGAGTGAAGCTTATCTGGAAAACATACTGACATCACTCACAAGCTAATAAATCCACATCAAATACTGTTCAGCAGGTGCAGCCACATGAAGCACAACAGAACAATGACAAAAACAGATGAGTGATGTTGTACCTCTCTATATAGTAGTCTCTCCTCCTGCAGCTCCACCTGCTGCTGCTGGCCCATAATGCTTTGCTGCAGTGAGTGAACATGCTCGGCTCGTTCTTTATTGATCTGCCTGATGCTCTTCAGGGCTTCACCATCAGATAAAACAGGTGTCAGTCCCTCATGAGACATCTCGGCCGAGACCTCTGCCCAAACCTCAACCACCTCACACACACACACACACACACAATTTAAACTTATTAAATTTAAACTCACACATTACTGCTAGAGATCTTTGATAGTTTACCTTAAAGTTCAGGTATTGACTGATGATGCTGAGCGTGATGTAATCGGCTGCAGTCAAACCAGGCAGCTGCTTAAATCCTGCACATCCAGTTCAATTTCACATTACGTCACTGATTAGTTTATAATTCTAGTACTTAGTAGTTTCACAGTTCACTCTTTTGAAAAAGTCTTTATTTACACTACAAGCTACTAACTAAAAGGAGCTTCCCACATTAAAGCTATTCAAGGGGACAATATATTGTGTATACCTATGGCCACTTTTAATACAAGTTATTGACCCCTAAAAATTTATTTGTACAATCAAAGCGGGATTTATCTAGCACAAACCAATGAGGATCTTAAATAGTGTGACAGCATTAACCCTTAAATGAACCAATAAAACTGAAAATACCTACATTTATCTATCAGAGGTGAAACAACAGTTATAAACACTGAAAAGTTTAGTGAATAACAATATATATAAAGTAGCTGATCCATTTTTGGAAAAGCAACAATTTTACTGAAATAAATTACTGAAAAAGTTTGTAGTGTCACTTCTCCTTAACACACACACACATTGACACTACCATCATGTTAGCATATCCAAATGAACTGAAGTACTGTTTGGGCTTTACCCAGTTTCCAGAACATGCAGTAGATGTTCGCACACAGATTTTCTGACACGTCTCTGACTGTATGTGATGTCATGATGTCATGTGATGATGATGATTCTTCCTCAGACTGTGAGACAAACTGCTTCACATCTATAAGGAACAGCACTAGCGTTAAACTGTTTTATTAATCAGTCAGTACTGTGATTATTCTGTTCTCATTCTGTGCAGTACTTTGATCATTCTGTTCTCATTCTGTGCAGTACTGTGATCATTCTGTGATCATTCTGTTAGTAAACTGTCCATTACTGTGATCAGTTTGTTATTAATCTGTTCAGTACTGTATTTATTCTGTTCACTACCTGTGATCATTTCCTGCTGATCTTGTGTGATGCCCATTAGTTCCTCCTCTCTCCTCCAAAACTGTAGGAGGAGCTGTGGAGCAGAGGCAGCTCTCTGTCCACGCCAGCCCAGTACATGTGGGAGCACCTGTGGGTTTTCACACAACTCCAGTAGAGTCCCGATGATCATACTCAGCATGTGTCTGGGGCTTGACTTCACATCACAACATATACAGTAAAACAGTTATCTAATACAGTTATAAAAGAATACAGTGAATAAATGTAACAGAACTGATTCATTTTAGGTCAGAGAAATCATAAAACTAAATTATAATTGACAAAAAGACAGACTAACATTATAAGTGGCCCAAACACATGCAATGACATCCTATTTTACTCGGTGTCACAGTACTTGAACTGTAGTGATTAGCTGTTTTTGTCTGATTTTGGTCTGCATCACCTGTAACAGCTGAAGAAGTAGCTGAACGCCACATCTCTCCACAAACACATCTTCTGCACTGAAACAACCCAGCACACACGCCCTGCAGACATTACCAGCTGAATCTCGCTCAGACAAAGAGCTAATAAAGCAGTGAAGACAGAGGGAGATTTGAACAAGTGCATGTCTCACCAAACACAGTCGACAGTGGACAGCAGCAGTTTATTATGACCCAACCCACTGAAGATCAAACGAGCATCTTGATTCAAATACTGAAGCAGAATCTCCACACCATCACTGCCAAACAACTCCTGAACACACACACACACACACAGACTTCATTATGCAGTACTGTGAAGAGCACACAGGAAGAGAAATGTAAGCCTGCTTCCTTGTAAACTCGCACCCACTGCAGCCCAAACAGCAGCAGATTTGTGTGTATTTGTGTATGCTTGTACACACTTCACAGCATAGATTTTGAAACCGCAAAATAAAGATTGTCTCACCTTCCTATGCAGGTCCCCCTCACAGACCACAGACAGAATGACCAGAACATCTATTTGTATCTCCAGAGAGACACCATCTTCAGCCTCCTGTCTCCCTAAGAACCAGTGCAACACCCCTCAACACACACACACACACACACACAGTCAATCATCAGTAATGATGTCAGGAAACTTCTCCATCCAAATAATATGCTTGCTGCTTGTACAGTAGTGCTGTGATTATCATTAAGCCCCCAATGGGTGGGCCTACCCCCAATGGGTGGGCCTATCTTATGCGATTCAGTGAAGCTAATTCGATTATTCTTGGTTCCATGAATACTAAATAAAGCAAGGGTGTCAAGTTACGTTCAAGCTATTTGAGGCATGAAAAAAATTTTCACAGGAACAAAAGTTTAAATATGTCATTTTGATGTTTAAAAATTAGTTTTAAGAGATAAAATTATTGACGACAGAGACTTTAACATAATGAAATTAAACTACTCACCCAAGAGCTGCCCAATAGCACCCTGATCACAGAGGTCCTGGATCACCAGCTCATTGCCACTAGACACCACAGATCTAAGCACCCGAACGCAGTATCTCATCTGCGCCTTCTTGCCACCCCGCCCACCCGTGCCATGGAAACTGTGACCCTGCCCACTGAAGGAGTCTGCCCAGAGAAATATGGAGGAAGAAAAACTGCTCCAGCACCCATCATGTGAACCTGTTATATAAGTGTGCTCAGTAGACATCTTAATATACCCTCCTGTAGACACCAGTCCAGCAGCAGCAGCAGGCAGGTGTTGGCCTGACACATGATGTAGTCATCCAGCATTAGAGGCGCCAACGTGCTCAGTGTGGCCAAAGCCTGAAGCTGCAGCTCCTCCTGCTGGCTGGAGGTCCAACTGCACCTGCTTCTCTGGATGTCACATGATCTTGGCTTTATCAAGAGCATCAGGGCGAGCATGACACGGCCCTCTTTAAACAACTATAGTACAAAAACACACAATATACCAAAAAGGTTCATGTATAAACAATGAATCAATACCCAACTTTTTATTTATATAGCTATTTCAACACCACAAGTGGGAAAGTGCATTCTGAATTTCACTACCAAATTTTGTATCTAATTATTTATTACATATATGAAAATATTGGCCTTTTATTGCAGGAGGAACAGCTCACATATTTTTGAAACGTGTCTCACCTGCAGAGATGTCAGATCTTTAGACAGGACAACAATCACATTCAGCAAGAGTTTCTTCATCTCAAAGTCCTCATGACTGAAGGACAGTCTAAGGTTTCTCACCAGAGGATTGTGGCTCTTCACTGTGAAATACAAGAACGACCATTTTGTTACATAACTGTGTGAAATGTTAACATGAGTTGAATAAAAGATCACAGAACTGCTGTTAAAGTTAATATAAAACTTACACTCAGGAAATGTGGCGAGCAGAGTGAGATGCTTGACAAACCCGCTCTCCTAAACACACACACACCATCAGAACTCATGAAGCAGAGTGTACACATACACACACACACACACACACACACACATACACCATCAGAACTCATGAAGCAGAGTGTACACACACACACAAACGCACACACCATCAGAACTCATGAAGCAGAGTGTACACACACACACACACACACACCATCAGAACTCATGAAGCAGTGTACACACACACACACACACCATCAGAACTCATGAAGCAGAGTGTACACACACATACACCATCAGAACTCATGAAGCAGAGTGTACACACACACACACAAATGCACACACCATCAGAACTCATGAAGCAGAGTGTACACACACACACACACACACCATCAGAACTCATGAAGCAGAGTGTACACACACACACACACACACACACACACACCATCAGAACTCATGAAGCAGAGTGTACACACACACACACACACACACCATCAGAACTCATGAAGCAGAGTGTACACACACACACAAACGCACACACCATCAGAACTCATGAAGCAGAGTGTACACACACACACACACACACACACCATCAGAACTCATGAAGCAGAGTGTACACACACACACACACACACACACACCATCAGAACTCATGAAGCAGAGTGTACACACACATACCATCAGAACTCATGAAGCAGAGTGTGTACACACACACACATACCATCAGAACTCATGAAGCAGAGTGCACAAACACACACGCACGCACATACCATCAGACCTCATGAAGCCGAGTGCACACAGACACCATCAGAACTCATGAAGCAGAGTGTACGTACGTACGTACACACACACACACACACACACACACACACCATCAGAAATTTTGAAACAGTACACATACACGCGCACACACCATCAGAACTCATGAAGCAGAGTGCACACACACACACGCTCACACCATCAGAACTCATGAAGCAGAGTGCACACACACACACGCTCACACCATCAGAACTCATGAAGCAGAGTGCACACACACACACACACGCACACACACTCACAATCAGAGCAGTATGTGGTTTGGCAGCAATCAGTGAGGTGAGCACCAATAGGTCGTTCCTCAGCTGTTGGTCATAATGACGAAAGCCATTCAGCAGCTGCTGTTCAAACACCTGTTTCAAAGATCTGCAGTACAGATCCGAATCAGAAGAAGAGCTCCTGCTTTCATGTGAACTTCTTAATGTGATACAAATGTATACAGAGAGAGGTAGAGACATGCTCACTCTATGCAGTCCGCATGACTGAGCTGAGTTGTGACCTCCTCTTTAGAGCAGTTCTCCAGAAGATTCCACAGGATCTCTGAGGAGCGGAACAAAACCTGCCCAGATGGGTCATATTCACTCATATGGTAGCAGATCCTCTGAGCGGCTTGCGCCTTGAGCATTGACTTACAGTTGACTTCTGTAAAGATGTACCATCAAAATGACCCCACAGAAGCAAACTCACATGAGTTTACACTTCCCTCTTACAGTAAATACACTGACACATGGTTAGGACACTAGGAGCAGTTTGGTAATATTCTAAAGATCTTGTCTCTAATAACACAGGAAATAAATAACATCACCTGATGTTCGGGACATAATCTGAAGTGTCTGAAGAAGACGCAGTTTGACAGACAGATGATTCTCCATCAAAGGCAGTGACATCACAAGCGTTTCAGCCAGACCGCTACGCTCGACCATCAGCCCTCTGTAATCAGCACGTGTGGGACACACACCTGACGTACACACACAGACAGTGACATGATAAATATTGCAAAGCTGAATGTTTACACATCACAGAACTGAACCTACCATTAAAAGCTCTGGGGTTTTCACATGTGTAAAAAGCGATCACAGAGGAACAGATCTGATGTCTGATCTCTGGAACTGGAACTCTCATCAGATAACCTGGTATGAGACACAAATATAAAACCATCAATATAAAAAAAAGGTAATCTGGTGCATATATTCATTATATGAGATGCATGCCACCCCCATCATTCAATGAATCTCAGCAATTTTTACTATAACACTGTTATTTTAATGAGTATTAAAAAAAAATAATGAAATAAACACTTGTACACTTGAAATTATATTACATAACAGTAATAAGAACAAGATTTTTTCATGTTACAGAAATGAAAATATGAATTGCAAAAATCTTAATGACCCTAAAAATATGCTTAATGTGCACGATAAGATTTAGGGGTAAAATTTGACCATTGTACATTTTCTTGACAGGTTTTATAAGATGCATTTAAAAAATATTCATACCAATAGAAGCTTTGGAGAAATAATGAAAACAGAGGCACACAGATTCTTAGAGATCCAGGCATAAACTCACCCATTTGAGACAAACAGTTTGTCACTACATTGGCATAGTTCACCTCATCAGACGATTTCTCCTTTAAGAAGGGAAGCCTAATAACCAAAGGATGAGCACATTAACTCTCTCACCTGCTGCTTTAAAGACAGAAAGATTGTTGGCAGATATCATACCCGCATATGTGAAGGAAATCAAGAAGGATTTTGGCATATCCTGGATGATCCATCACTTTTTCAGCACAAATGTTTACAATCTTAAATATGTCTGTAAGATCCCTCAACAGCTTGATGTGGGCATTTTAAGGAAAGGCTGAATTATATGAGTGTCATAATATTAATAATGACTGATTGTCCGACAGAGAGCTCATCCCTCACTGGGCATCATGCACATTATTAAAAAGCATCACATCATGGAAAATCATCAAGTTTTATTTCAAGAAGGAAAATGCTGATTCTAATTAAGTTAATTGGGATCAAGGGACTTCGAAGACAGTTAGACCTAAAGTACACAGAGCTGCTCATGCTATATGTATGTGTGTGTGTGTGTGTCTATAATTCAATCAAATTCAATTTTATTTATATAGAGCTTTTTACAATGTTACATTGCTTCAAAGCAGCTTTACATAATAAAATAATAAAGAATTATAATAAGGAACAGGACAAATGTCAGACATGTTCAACAAAGAATACATGGTATTATTGCAAATAATTTGTAAGATGTATATTAATAGGACTAATTAGGCATACTAGGTTTATAGTAGGTTTATAAAAGGGGGTGACTGAACCAATAAAACTACAAAATCATTAAGCAAGTTATGCTGTTCCAGCGAACATGGAGATGGCATTTTAAAAGATAGCATCTTATGTGACAGGGGTATAAGGGATTTGCAATAATACCATGACATTCACACAACACAGTAAAAGTAAAATGCATACATACAATATATACAATAAAATAAAATAATAAAAATATACACATATTTTTAAATGTCATTTGATATTTTAGGATACAAATCCTCGCTGACATCTTTTTACCACTTTCTTCAACATAAAAAAGTGTCTCTCTTTCAATGAAGCCTGTAAATAGATTTATATTTATTTATTCAAATGTCTCACTTCATCAGACAGTTCACACAACAGGTGAAAGTAACTTACAGCAAGAGGATCTTCAAGGAGATGAACGACTCGAGACAGATCATTGAATCTCACACTCTGAAAAAAACGAACCCTCATCAGATAAATGCAAGAGAACAAATTAAACAATATCAAACTAAAAGATTGC
>JAZGTH010000069.1:37500-250000 GCA_036877525.1 Chromobotia macracanthus
AGTACTGGATATCACAGGTCTTCAGTCCATGTTCCTGAAGATCCTCTGACCTGCAGAATTGAGCTCCAAAACACCTGTCTGTATTTTTCTAGCATCCCAAAGACCTTGATTAGCCACTTCAGGGTTGAATATTCTCTGCAGGTTAAATATACACATATGTACATAGTTTTAGGGTATAATGTTCAGGATGAACATATTTATGTATATATTTAATGTGAGAGAATAATGCAGCAGAAAAGGAGTGTTTATCTGCTGTGCACTCATCCTTCTGCGGGTATCTTCATATGGTCAATGTTTCCGCTGGTTCAGTGACGTCAGACGTGTTTTTACTGCATTAGTCCTCTGGGGGGCAGCACAGCTCTGTAGTCTCACACCGGAAGTGACTATTTCATTTGCTGAAGTTCTCAAAGCTGCTGCTAAGTAACTTGAGTGCTGCAGATCCAGAATTTAAATTTAACCTTTGAAATTCTCACACACAGCACATGCAGTTACATTCACATGTGCATAGACTGCATACATTCTGTTAATTATCATGCTGCTGTCTGCGTGTATTAATTTCTGCAGGTGTGTGTGTGTGTGTCACTTTCTGAAGGCATGTGTGTGTATTAGTTTCTGCAGGTGTATGTTTGTGTATCAGTGTCAGCAGTTGTATATGTTAGTTTATACTGTATCAGATCATACAGCTTGTGCAGACAGCGACATGTTTAATGTCCTGCAGATTTTTATCTGGGTGATTTTTGCTCAGTACAACATCAGCCTATTAGAGCATCTGATGTCATCAGAACTTTCTCTCTGCAGGCTGCTGTGTGCGTCAGTGAAAAGCCAAAGCTGCATTTAAATAGTAGAGCTGCGATGCTCTACAAAAGCTCAGAACAGCCAGACATCTGTCCCCATGGCAACAGCAACAGACTCCTATTATGGACTTCCTGTGAATGAGAGATGCTTGAGGCACCTCTCTTTCGCTCTCTCTCTCTATTTCATACAGTTTCACCTATGAGGTAGAACTCAATGTATGCTACACTACAGAAACTAACCGACACAAGACCTAAACAAATACAGGTTTATTCTGGAAAATGCTTGTGTTTTTACTCAGTATTTATAATTGAATTCATTTTATTTCTTCATGTTGTGATGGTTTTCTGATGGAGAGAGCCAGCCGTGAACTCAGACACACACTCAACAGTGTTGTTCTGTATGTCTGAAGTCTACAGGACCTGCACCCTTCTCTGCCTCTATTTTTGCGTTTTCCCATTCCAAGTGCTGTAAATAGCGTGCCAGTGGGTGGACACCCCTGTGCGCATCTTGGCAAAAAATAAACGTCCTAAAATTGTCTATTATTGAAGTAAATTGTTGCCTGAATTAAGCAGAAAGTCTTCCACATTCATTATAATGATGTCAGCAAGTACTAGAAGAGTGTCTGTGGGCTTTATTAGGCCTTGTGTATGAGCCAAAGAACATTTATAGACTTCTTGATGATTGTATTTAAGCTGTAGGTCTGATGTTGACTGGGAAACTGTGAGGCGAGTGGAGCAGATCTTAGTGACTCAGTGTGGAAATGCTGTAAATATACATCACTGACGTTCATAACGCCCCCCACCCCACACATACACAAAACATATGAACTTCTCACTAAATCATATTCTAGGGCTTCAGGTTTGAGGCTGTAACTCTTTATCCTGCTTTAAGATGTTCATCTTTCATACAAGCCAAAACATTTCAGCTCAGAGCAAAAACAAGAATTTTCTAACTGTGACAACCACCTTATGAGATCTGAAAGGTCTCTAAACTAAATCTGGCTCTTTTTATGAAGAGAAACAAAATGTCTTTCAAATGTCAATATGCCACTCAAATGTCTTTCTCTTACTCACTGACATTTAACACCATTACTGTCATCTGCCAATCAAAGTGAGAGGAAGGCATGAATATTCACAAGGATACGCCCCTTCTGTGGGTGTCTAAACAAATAAACACTGACAAGCTCTCCATTCATAAGCCAGTGAATCCGGCCAACTGGTGCTCTTTCATATATCACCGAAAGACAGCGTGTTCTCATTAAAGGTTACTGTGTCTCCACAGAAACGGCTGATCAAAATTCAGGTCCTGAGATCAAATGGCTTATGCAGAAACTGATGTTCATTTAAAAAGCAAAATGCTCAAGAAAACAGGGCACATTAGATAGTGGTCTTGGCATTAAAAGTGCTTATACTGTATGTATGTGTACAGTAATTACTGATATATATTTTTACAAACTTAATTTGGCATCATGTAACATTTTCTTTTTTATTGTTGTTTAATTGTTTTGATTTTTATAATAATAGTAGGTCAGAGGAGTAATAATTGTTGATTTTTTTACTCTAGCTTTATAAGTGTGCTATTTACAAAGGAAATTTAGTAACTGAAACCTTTATAATTTTTGTGTATGAATCAAGCAGCAAACAAGTTAAAAACATTTCAAAGCCATTATGACTGTCTGTGCTTTTCAAATTATTATAATTGACAATTTTCTTAAAGGAATGTTTCAGGTTCAATATAATGTAATGTTAATCAACAGCATTTGTTGCTTAACACTGATTAGCACAAAAATAATTTCAAACTGTACTTCAGTTTAAAAAAGAAAAAATGACAGTGAGGCTCCTACAGGGGTAGTAAAATGTTCCTGGATTGATCTTTAAATCACTCAATTCTTTGATTTAATAAATTGCATGGGCTTTTAAACTGTGAAGTGGTATAAATGGTCATCTTTGCATATCACAGGTACAGCGTGAACATTTCTAATACATAAAGTAAATTAAATTCCCATCTGTGTGTGAAAAAACAACACTGCTGTAAGTTAAATTAGTCTCATTACAGATGGTTGCCTTCATTTGAAATATAGAAAACATCAGAATGTTCAGAAATTGTGAGTCACTGCCAGAAAAAGAAAAATCTAAAAAAAAGTTACTGAAAACTTGTAGAGAAAGTACACAGACAATGTTTAAAAGACAGACATATTGTAGTAGTTTAAATAGTTGGTAGGTTTTGTATGAAGAATTGTATGGTGTGTATTTTGTTTGAATAGGACAACAGTATATTAATTATATGTTCCAAAGATAATCTTGAAAAACACCATTGCTAGGAAGAGATAACTTCAACCAACATGTGGGGTATTGGGGTTTTGGTGTCTTGTAAGTGTTGAGTCTGTGATGTTTTCAGAAACAGAACATGAGCAACAGAATTTGTCTGAGAACACTGAGTTGTTGTTTTGAGAGTGTTTCCTTCATCCAACAGTGAACTAGAACTTCATTTTTCTGAAGAGAGAGTGTTCCCCATAGGAAATTCACCACCTAGTGCTAGAGGGTTGTGTGTGGTTGCTGAGGTGTTCCGAGTGGTTGCTAGTGTGTTGCTAGGGTTAAGTCTGATCTCTTAGAAGGTGTCATCATCATAATCTCAACAAGGTGCAGGATTAGAGGAACATTTATATTTGTGGCACAAATGCTGTGTAAAGATTGTGTACTCTGTGAAGGACTCATAATGATCTAGTGACACAGCAGTAATCACAGACAGCAACAATGTGTTCACGCTCCAACAGAATGAAGGAGGTGGATTATTTAATGTCCCGACAGCATAGTTGTTTTCCTCACCGTGTCTCAGCTGGAGTTGGACATCAACACAAAAAATCGATCTCTGCAACTTCACTTTCACAAACACAAGCTCATTTTCTGTCATTCAGCTGATGTTTGTGTTTTTAAATGATTTTTATTATGTAAATGAAATAGCTGTACTTTATACTGTTCATAATCACCACGTTGTGCTAGGAAATAGATCAAATATTCACAATGATTTTGCAGGTGAGATATTTTCTGACAACATTGTGCAAGTGATTTTAATGTGCTTTTATTTGACCATTAAATTTTCTAAAGAACATCAACAGACTAGTATCACAACACTTTCTTTCTCATGTCTCAATGTCTTCAGCTTTGACCTCATTTCAGAGAATAATATCAGACTGAGGATTTTAGACAATCAAACTGTGTTTCCATTGAAAACATGATGAATCTACCTGATAATAGTGTCTGTTTAGCTGAAATGATGGCTCATCTTCAGAGACAATAACTGCTGAGATATTTAATATTGTCAAAATTCTCCTGCATTGTAACTTTCATTTTTATTGCTGTTTTTAATAAATGTGACACAAACTGACTGAGCAAGTCATAAAATTAGGTTATGCCTAAGACATTAATGACTGGATTTTATGACTCATAAATGATGTCATTTTTATGGGGACAGTCATGTTGTGTATGTAATGAAGACACATACCTCCAATCTCTTCATGTATCTGCTCTAATGAACGATGAATTGAGCTTTTAATCACGTGACTCACAACTGAAATATTGTGTCAAGCTTCTTTTTAGGAGTTTGTGGCTCTCAGTGGAACTCAGATGACGTACATTTCATTTGTAGCAGATATGAGTCATGAAACTTTTGTTCCTCACAATAAACCTTGTGACATGAAGGTAGTTGTGAACTCTGAAGTGTTTCACACAAAATACAGATTTTACAGGTACGTCAGCTTGACCTCCTGAGGTCCTCGTGTCCCATTTTACACTTTTCTAAAACTTAATCTGGACAATTACATCAGCTAATGTGAAGTTTGAACTGTGATCTGGCTGGTGGAGAGTTTTGTCTAAATCAGAGTTTGCATTTGCTATATAACAAAATTATACATGCCCAGATTTACACGCAGTGAGCAGCACACCCTAGCAAATATATAGCAATAACCTGGCAACATCTTAGTAAGATGGTGGTATCACTCAAATTTAAACAATGTATTAGCAGTTCTTATATAACCTCTTATTTTCTCAGGTTTTAAATGGTCTTGTATTTCTTGCTGTTACATAGTGTATTCTATTCTCCAATCTAATATAGACTATTATATTTAATTACATTGTCTCATTCTTAGGTCTTATATAGTGTCTTATATTCACAGTTGTTTATACAGTATTCTCTTATATTCTCAGGTCTTATATAGTCTCTTGTATTCTGAGGTCTTATAGTCTCTTATATTCACAGGTTTTTTATACAGTATTCTCTTATATTCCCAGATCTTATATAGTATCTTATATGTGATTATGTGTTCTCTTATATTCTCAGGTCTTTAATAGTCTCTTATATTTGATTATGTGTTCTCTTATATTCTCAGGTCTTATATAGTCTCTTATATTTGATTATGCGTTCTCTTATATTCTCAGGTCTTATATAGTATCTTGTATGTGATTATGTATTCTCTTATATTCTCAGGTCTTGTATAGTATCTTATATGTGATTATGTGTTCTCTTATATTCTCAGGTCTTGTATAGTATCTTATATGTGATTATGTGTTCTCTTATATTCTCAGGTCTTATATAGTCTCTTATATTTGATTATGTATTCTCTTATATTCTCAGGTCTTATATAGTCTCTTATATGTGATTATGTGTTCTCTTATATTCTCAGGTCTTTAATAGTCTCTTATATTTGATTATGTGTTCTCTTATATTCTCAGGTCTTATATAGTCTCTTATATTTGATTATGCGTTCTCTTATATTCTCAGGTCTTATATAGTATCTTGTATGTGATTATGTGTTCTCCTATATTCTCAGGTCTTATATAGTATCTTATATGTGATTATGTGTTCTCTTATATTCTCAGGTCTTATATAGTATCTTGTATGTGATTATGTATTCTGTTATATTCTCAGGTCTTATATAGTCTCTTATATTTGATTATGTGTTCTCTTATATTCTCAGGTCTTATATAGTCTCTTATATGTGATTATGTGTTCTCTTATATTCTCAGGTCTTATATAGTATCTTGTATGTGATTATGTATTCTGTTATATTCTCAGGTCTTATATAGTCTCTTATATTTGATTATGTGTTCTCTTATATTCTCAGGTCTTATATAGTCTCTTATATGTGATTATGTGTTCTCTTATATTCTCAGGTCTTATATAGTCTCTTATATTTGATTATGTGTTCTCTTATATTCTCAGGTCTTATATAGTATCTTGTATGTGATTATGTATTCTCTTATATTCTCAGGTCTTATATAGTATCTTGTATGTGATTATGTGTTCTCTTATATTCTCAGTTCTTATATAGTCTCTTATATTTGATTATGCGTTCTCTTATATTCTCAGGTCTGATATAGTATCTTGTATGTGATTATGTATTCTCTTATATACTCAGGTCTTATAGAGTCTTGTATATTCTCAGTCTTCCGCACACTTTCTTGTCTTTCTTGACTCAAATAAATCAAATCCAGTTCTAACCTCCACAACAACCCTGCATACATTGACTGTAAAACCTTCCTTTAATGAAGCTTGTCTTTCTGAGAGAAGGCTTACAAAAGCTTACACCATTATTTTTCTTGATGTCTGTAGTGCTCAGTAAAACACAGAGTTTTTCTAATTTGTTATCTTATATTTTAGAGTTTCTACAAGCAAAGAGGCCCAAGAAGCATGTGTCATCGGTCATAGGAACTGTTTTGTGTTAAAATGGCCATTTCATTTTATTGCAGCATTAATATACATTGAAACTGAAGTGTGTGTGTGCTTATAATAGTATTTAGACTGTATTATGATTAACTGTATTATGATGTTTTATATGAGTTGAAATATCAGAATCATCATTCACCTGTTGATTTTTATATCATCATAAACTGTCATTAGATTACGATTTAGGCAGTATAATGTGTGGATTTTGAGAACTTTGAAGTGTTTCTGAAACATGTCTCCGATCTGTCCAGATTCCTCCTGTTGTCAGCAGTTTTTCTGGCTAGTAATTTCAATAATTAGAAAATGACGTCCTATATCACTTATAATTTCCTCTCCACCCACCCCCGTTTCTGTTCTGTTTACTAATAACATTTAACTAATAATTTAACTAATAACTACTAATTACTAAAAATAAACTTCAAAATCTCTTTTTAATCCTTGAAATTAAAAAAGAATGAAATCTTGAAATAAGTCTGGTTAGTTTTGTGTTGTTGTTTTGTGCACATCTTGTAAGGCTTTTTTGTTACAACAGTGTTATTCCCCCAACCCACATAAACATCATGTAAAATCTAGATCAACTGTGATTAGTTGTTTCATGTGTCAGTCAGACAGACTCTTTTTGTCTAATTCATTGGTTCTTTTCTAGAACTACACTGCATTACTATATGTCACATATAGTAATGTGACATATAGCTTGACAGTTTTCACCAAGAGAAAACCCTAGCGTCCACTGTGATGTGAAGCAGGTTTAATGGTCTAGTCATGCATGTTGTGAGTAGATGAGGGAGTGTTTCTGCAGTTCTTCTCTAGTGTGGATCAAATCTATAGTCCTGCAGGTCACTTCTGGAGGCTGGAGCATTTCCGCTCTTCTGTGTGTGATGAGTCATCAGTATTCTGTGAGCTATCTGCAGATGTGTGGAGAGACAGACAAACATTATACATTTAAAATCATGTGCTGTGTTGAGCACTGATGTGACACTGTAGCACTTAAAGTGACCATACTTCATAATTTTCCTATGTAGTCAAACATACATACAGAATAAGGGGGATAAAAACTGCATGGACAGTGAAAGTGTGATATTTGACTGCTGATAAAAGCAAAAAGTGATTAATAGATTTTTGTTTTTCTTTGTAGCCCACTGAGATGTTTTTGTTGCTGCAGTGAAGCAGATGAGTGAGTCAGTCCCTTTAAACTGAGCTGTGACCTCTTCACTCATTGACAACCTTTGTTTGCATGAACATTCCTACAGATCAAACAACATTCAACCATAATCAACAGTGTGTCCTTTGAGAGCGTTGCATTATTTACAAGAGCAGCAATCAGTGTGTATTGTGTACAGATCAGACAGTGGATCTGATCAGATCTCACAAACACCCTGCAGCTTCAAGAATGAATGTTAGTGTGTTTGAGAAAGTGTGATTGGTATGGAGGTGAGGTTTTCTTTGCACGTAAGTGATGACGTCGGGGGGGCTGCCTGCGTATACACAAAGATTATCATAATCTGTAAGTCTGTCTTTCTGTCTCTCTGTCTCTAGACATCTCTTCTCTGGTGCACTGATACTGATATTTAAATATAGTGTATACGTATAAAGTGTCTTTGTGTGTGTAGGGTGTGTGTGTGTTTTAGTTTTCATTACAAAAACATTACAAATTTCGTTTCCTAACCCTAACCCTAACTTGTTACTGTGTGTGAGTGTGTTTATAAGTGTAAAGTGTATAAAAGTGTAAATGTTTGTGTAAATGTAAGGTGTGTTAGGTCTTTCAGTAGATGTCAAATGAAAAAATAATGTATAATAATACACTGTATTATTTCATCCATTGTGAAGGACAGAACTGATGAATGTGACTCATCTTCACTCTGTCAGGGATGGAAGGGGGTAATGGCATGCAGTATGATTGAAGTAGCATGCAGTTTGATTAAGTAGCGTGCAGTATGATTGAAGTAGCTTGCAGTATGATTGAAGTAGCGTGCACTATGATTGAAGTAGCATCATGCAGTATGAATGAAGCAGCAGCATGCAGTATGACTGGAGCAGCAGCTTGCAGTATGACTGAAGTAGCATACAGTATAACAATTTATCTTTAAAACAGTATTTTGCTACATTATTGTCACATGACCTCATTATGTTGCGTTCAATTTTATTTGTATTTTTCCCAGTGTGCATAGTTTTAGTATAAAATATATATATCAAATAATGTAGTTATATTTATATTATATTGAATTTCTATTTTAGTAAAAATAATATATATTGTATATAAAAACAACAAACAATATGTAGAAATAAAATAAAAAAACATACTACCCAGTTAGCAAACTAAGGTTCCTATCACATGTAAGTAGAGTTTTACTAATTCTAATTCAGACTCTGATGGGCCAATTTTTTCTGTGTACACAGCATGAACATAATGTGTATGACATAACATATTCTTGATTATGTCATATTAAATGATATAAATAGTTAAATGATATACAACATAAAAGAATATTATTTTGACATTTTACATACTGTAAAAATCATTGTCAATGGTAGTTTTGTATTCATAGCAATGCTGTAAATCTGAGTTAACAGATGTCAACAGTCCTGATGATGTTCTGCTATCTATTGTCTTTTAACTAGATCAACCAGCAGGATGTCCAGCTGCTCCAGAAAGAATGCTCATCCAGGAATTGGATGTGTTTTCTGCTCGTGTGTATTGATCCATCAAACTGTGTGACATTTGGACTGTGATCTGTGTGCAGATTAATACATTACACACACAGACACACACATGTTAGGTTTATATGCTGTGTGTGGACTTTTCATAGACATAATGTCTTTGATACTGTACAGACAGTTTTTCTATCCCCTAACCCTACCCTTAAAGCTAACCATTACAGAAACCTTATGGCATTTTTACATTTTCAAAAAAATCATTTAGTATTTTTAATAATCAGTCCCCACAATGTAGATGAATGTAATTTTACCATCGCTGTGGGGACATTTGGTCCAGCTCATGCACACACACACACAGAGTCCAGCTCATGCATGCACACACACATCTTTGTCATTTAAACTATTTTTAATACATTTTCAATTGTCTTAATTTATGATGGTTGTTTTATTTGTATGCAGATAATCTGTAAAGGTTAAAATATTTGTTATCCCAAACAGACACATGGACAGCTAGTCTGACAGACAGACAGATAAACAGATACACAAACAGGAAGACAGACAGGCAGTGTTCAAGTGAGTGATTAAATCAGCAGAAAAAACTGTGAAAATAAATGTGTGGGTTAGTGGAGGGGATGGGTAAAGGGGAATTTGACGTCAGTACCTGGTAACACACACACCTGCCCATTTTTCTATAAAGTCTGTAACTATGGTTACAACAGCCTGGAGCCACTCATCACTTTGTGTTTGTGCATGTGTTTCTGTGTGTGGTGAAACCCAGTAGAATCAGGAAACCCATGCTGAAAACACACATCATGAACAGATTCATTCACACAGACTACATTTACACACACTGTGTGTGTCGGGGAAACCAATTCACATCCACACTGTCACACTGTATTGTACACACACACACACTGTTTTACTGGAGTCACACTGCATCAGTACTGTATACACACACACACACTCACTTGATTACTGGGGTTAAACGGCATCAATGCTGTACACACACACACATACACACACACACACTGGATCACTGGAGTCACTCGGCATCAATACTGTACACACACAAAACTGCTTGTTTACTGCTCACAGTCTGTAAAGTAAATAACTTGCATTTCTAATCTCAGGTTCTTGATCTAAGTCTCAGCTGTGGACTGCTGACTGACAATCCGCAGATCATACAATCCTTCCCTTGATCAACACAAGCAGTATTAATATTACAAGATATTATCATTTGCTTAAAAGTGAAAGGTTATTATTGATATTGTACAATGAATGGCATGAACATGTTTTCTTTAGAGAATAAAACAGATGAAGGGCAGCAGAAGAACACAGAGGTGAGATCTGAAATATCTGACCAATATCTCAGTGTGTTGAGTCTTTCTGGAGACAGACCCATAAGAAAATGTTATTTCTCAGAGATTGCTCTTTCATAGCTTACGACATTTGAAAGAGATTTCAGTTTCATTTCATTTAAGTAGTAGCTTTGTCTCAAATGTATCTCCTAAAATTTGCTTAGGACGAATAAAACAAGCAAATAAGACTAATGTCAAAATACATTGAAGAGCATAGAGACATAAAATTAATGTGTATTTTAGCCAAAATTATATGGAATTCGAATACATTTGATGAGAAATGTTTCAGTTCATACTGAAATCTTTAATAATATTGACTGTTAATTGCAGTCTTGACATATCTGAGCTCAGTTTGTAACATTGTTAAAATCTCTTCTGAAACTCTGAGGGAGACATTTGTGAGATTTCTGGATTTAACTCTGTCTCTCAGGAGAAATATCTCAGATACATGTGACTTAAGCAAACATTTCCATTTGCTTTCCATTTAATCTCACTGCTGTTTAGCTGGAAAAATCGAGATTTAAAAGATCTCATCTGTGATTTTCCTTTTCAATAGGGAATGCTGCTCGAATGAATCAACAACATGGACTCAGATGTTCCTCAGTTTTCCTGAAGCTCACAAAAAACAACAGGTCAATCAGATTAGACAAGATTATTCTGTTTCTGCAGTTCTGTGTGTGTGTGTGTGTGTGTGTCAGAGCACTATCTGAGCGTTCACCTCTCTCCCTCTCTCTCTCTCTCTCTCTCTCTCTCTCTCTCTTCCCCTCTTTCCCTCTCTCTGTCTGTCTCTGTTTTTCTCATTCTCCCTCTCTTTCTCTCCCTCTGTTGATGATAATTTACACTCACAGCTCACAATTGAAGTTGAGCACTGAATGCTCAGACCTCTCAAGGTAACTGACTCTCTCTCTCTCTCTCTCTCTCTCTCTCTCTCTTTTTTCTCTCTCTCTCGTTCTCTCTTTTCTTATCTTCTGCATTCACAGCAGCTCAGGAAGTGAGCCACTAGAACTTACTGACCAAATATGGACATCCTGAGAAAAAGAATTGCATTTACCCCTCTGTTTGTATCTCTCTCTTTGTTTGTCTGTCTGCCTGTCTCTCTGTCAGTCTCTGATTTACATACAATAGTATTGTTGACATAATTCAAAAGTGTTACATTTCAAAAGCATTATATTTCTCTCATTTATTTTGAATGACACAGTTTTGTGTTCTGTCTGAGCATAAGGTTTAGAATTTCATATCTCCAGAGCCACAAACATCACTATTAATCGATTAAAATCCTATTCACCATAGTAATCACAGCTTCTGCTAAAACTCAATACTACACTTGTTACATACGTTCGTAATACTTCGTAATTTTTTTTTACTCCTATAATAATTTATAGGAGTAAAAAATAACTCCTATAAAATATAGTAAATAACTCCTAGTAAAACTCCTAGTTATTATAGTAAATAACTCCTATAAAAACTATTTATAGGAGTTATTTACTATAATTTTACTTCGTAAAATTATAGTAAATTATTATAGGATCTGCTTCACACATTGACAGACTTATAGAGGGACGGCTGTTTTACAGCCTTGCAGTTTCCTAATTGACGCTCTAGGGGGCGCTTCAGACCTGTGTTTATCTGTTGTGTTTTTGTGCAGTTTGAACGCAATGAAAAGTTTAAAAGTGAGATTTTTTACAAGCTTGACGACTTTAGTCAATGACTGCATGAAAGGATCTCTACTGGCTACCTATTCAATTTAGGATCGATTTTAAAATTCTTATTTATGTATAAATAAAACAAAGGTAAACGGGATCGAGCCTTTTCTATTGGGCCTTGGTTTTGAAATAACCTGCTTTAGAGATTAGAGTGGCACCTTCTCTGTCCATTTTGAAGTCTTTTTTATAAACACATTTGTTCTCTCGGGTTAATTCGCAGACACCTGTCTGAACCCTAATGCTCTTCTATCCTCAAAAAAAAAAAAGATCCCTGTTTCTAGTCCATCTTTCTCTCTAGTAGCAGAATACAATGTCCACTTGTAAATGTAGCTTTGCAGACTTGACTTGTCGGCTCGCAAGGTTAAATGTTCAATGCTCTCGTCCTTTTGTAAGTCTCTTTGGATAAAAGCGTTTTCTAAATGACTAAATGTAAATGTAATTCTATTAATTTTATTTTATGCATTATTGTACTGTTCCTGGGCCCTTGTTTTTGGCAGTTTCTGGTGTTCAGTGACGTTGAAGCAGAAGTCGTATGACACTGCTGGGTGTTTGTGTTGCGCACTGCTCTGGAACATCTCTGAGCATGACGCACAGGTTTTCCCTGACAATCTTATGAATATTCATTAGCTTATGCATAATCACATCGTCATTAACATTTATTTATTTAAATTTTTGACAAATTCTTGTATTTATGTAAATTTAAATAGTACTAATAAAAAACTAATAAAAAATAATAATAAAAAAACTCTATACACACACAAAACCATATTGTGATGTTCGTGTGTAAAGTGGTTTGTTCTCTAACAGACAGTTAGGGCCATCAGTGCAGGGGCTTCATTTCTGCACAATTATAAAGGAGAGAAATGAGAACAGCTGTAATTTCAGTTCTCAAGAAAGACAGATGGTGAGAGACAGAGATGCAGACAAACCGACTGACAGACAGACTGACTGACAGACAGAAATGCAGACAGACAGATCGACTGACAGAGAGACTGACTGACAGACAGACAAACAGTGTGGCGAACCTGTGTGTTAATAATTGTGTTGTGTTACATTTACATTCATTCATTTAGAAGATGCTTTAATTTAAAGTGACTTACAGATGAGAAATAACAAGTGATTCAGAGACAGACACTAGGAGCTGTCAAATCTCATTCATAGGAGCAAATGAGCCACATTTTAAATGCTAGTTTAAAAAGTTCTTAAATGTTCCTAAATGATTAGCTTGGTTTAAAACAATGGAAGTTTCAGGGATGTCCTCACTAATATTGTCAGGGAACACAGACACACTATGAGAAAGGAATGAAGGGATTGGACTTTATTTTCACAGGATGTTCTTCAAGACCTGTTGAGTTCCACAGAAACAATTCTGTAAACGGATCATTTCCTGTCTGTAAAATGTCACTGAGTGCATTAGTCAGTCGTACACCACTCAGACACTGCTATTAGGATTAATGTGTGTGTGCGCATGAGGAGCATCAGGTGTCACAGTTATACAGTGTGTCAGTGCTGTTTTAGTAGTCTCTCACACACGTGACATAATAGACATGGCATACATAGACAGGAGAGAGAGACAGAGGGAGAGGGAGTGAATGTGTTTGGTAGTTTGACACTAGTTATCACAGAAACAAAAAACTGAATTTAGAGAATTAAAAATGGGACTGTAAATATACACTGATTTCTAGTGCTGTATAAAGCTGTTGCCTGTATGTTTTGTGAGTATCAGTTTGTCATCTGCTATTGTGTTTAAAGAAGGGAACAGCTTTAAATAACTCTCACTATGATTCACATACACTGGCTGCAGTGACGCTCTGATGGTGGTTCAGGCCTCCTGTGGGCTCCACAGGACACTCAGATTTATGAATAAAAACTCACTTCCCACTGTAAATCTGTGCTGCTCGCAGAGTACAAACAATGTGGAAAATACTATAAATAAAACTTGAGTGGTTAATTGTAAAGTTACCATGTTATTTAAATGAATCGAATACATTCACTGTACAATATATTTGGTACATATAAAGTATCTCACCTTATAATTTATGCTGATATCAGCAACAGGATGTACACAGAAGACTATATTTATATTTTATTTCAGCAGTTCTGTTTGTGAAGTATGATACTGTGTCCGTTATCATTCAGCTGTAAACATGTCATCAGTTCAACTGGGTTTCTTAGCAAGATTCAGGAGCATTTGTGTGTTTACGTTGTTATGACTCTTAATATTTGTCATTTTAATATCGAGTGGCAGTTGCTTTAATCTCGCCATCTTGAGCGCGCACACTAACGCATGTCGTCATCAACATTGTCAATGCAGGACGTCATCGCGCAGCCTGACGTCATGACGCTGAGCGGAGACCTGTGTGAAAGTCATTATTATTGTTTCCTGTATTTCCGTTTAGTGCCACTGGGGCTGCAGGTATGAAGCGCTTACATACAGAAACATTACAGTAATATTTCACACAGGATGAGCTACTGTGGGCTGCAGTCTGTTAAAGTTTGAGGGAAACTCACTTTCAACCAGAAAATAACCGCCAATAAACATTACAAGATGAAGAGGAAGAAGTGATACACCTGCTGAAGCGTTGAAGATTTGTTCTTTAATTCCGATCAAATGCTTTATTTGGTAAAACCATGGTTAATTTTTGTAATGGTTGTTTTTCAGTGTGCTAACAGAAGCTGTCACGTTCAGAGCCTTAGTCGTCTGTTTATATTTATTTAAGGGTAAATCTATTGACACATGCAGAGTTTAAGCAGTCAGTAAAATTAATACTGTCATACTGAATATTGAGCTGTATATACTGTATACTGCCTAGTGTTTAGTTTGTACAGCAGAGAATGATGCTCTTGTTGCCTGTGTAATAATTCACTCTGGAGTGTGTGAGCTGTGAAGGCCAGGCAGGACTGAACTTCTCTCAGCAGTCTTTACTCTCCATAATGGCCATGCACATATACATATACCTGTGTACTGTGCACAGTACACGTGATGCTTATACTGCAGAAATATGAGAGTGCTTTGCTTTTATGAACATAGTCTATGTAGACCACTAGAGAAGCTCCAGGACTGGTGTTTGGATCAGCACCACTGAACGACTGCTTCATCAACATTGTGTTGGAGTTTATCCAAACATTTTCTGTGGATGGATTCAGTTTAATAGATTATTCAATAGACAAATGACCTTCATAATGTAGTTAGTTTGATTAGAATCTCTTTTGCACAACACACTTATGCATGCTGCTGTGGGTTTTTCTGCAGTAGTTTTTCATTTGCTCTGGGACATTCATCCAGAGTTTGGATGATTGTAAGCTTCATTAATTAATGACTCTTAAAAGCTGCTGAAAATTTAGATCAACACAATCAAGCAGCTTAAAACTCTTCCGCTTAAGACTCTTGTTTGTGTGTCAGGATAAGAGCAGCTTTACTTCTGTGTCTGTCTGTTGTTTATTGACTGTTGTGAGACTGTTGTGTGTGTTTGTGTGTGTCAGATAGCATGTTAGTAAACATATGTATGTTACATACGCACCTCTGTTTATGAAAGATGCCAACTCTGTGTTCAGAAGTGTATAGATAAAACTGTTTAAATGTTGTCTGGCTCATTTACAACCCAAATGATCTGTCTGTGTTTTTCAGTAAAGGCCCTTCTGCTTTATTTCTGAGGACTAATATTTACTCTGAATTAGTGACACATTTGTCAGGTATGGTAACCCATACCCGAAATGATTGTTGAAATCTGTTTACTGATGGGTGATTAAATGCAGTCTGAATTTATATCTACAGTCAGTATTTGACATATTCTGTTACTGTATGTTGAGTAACACAAAAATGTGTATTATACTATGTGTTGTAGAAAGGGACTGCAATGAGACTCCATGATCATCACCTTTTGTCACATTTATGCATATATTCATACTTCATACATATTGTCTGTCTCTAATGTACTGTATATATGATGTACCTCAAAAGATAAATGACAGTTGACAGAAACAAGGTTCTCTCTATCAGGATCTGATCACAAAATTCATCAGTGCTCCTAAAAGAGCTTTCCCCTGTACACTAAAGTTACTGTATTTAAGTATTATTATTATGAAGTTACGTGTTGCTGGTGCTATATCAGCACCATGTCAGCATGCTTAAC
The DNA here is from genome assembly GCA_036877525.1 of Chromobotia macracanthus. Classification (NCBI taxonomy): domain Eukaryota; kingdom Metazoa; phylum Chordata; class Actinopteri; order Cypriniformes; family Botiidae; genus Chromobotia; species Chromobotia macracanthus. The sequence goes on from JAZGTH010000069.1 coordinate 53,866, forward strand.
CTATGGCTAATGTTGATATTGTATACTTATAAATAAACTTTAAACAGTTTATTAGAATGATGCTTCAGTTTCTTATTGGAAATAGACTGATGGTCACAAAGAGTGAAGACCACAAATCAGAAAAGTTTCTAAAGCACATTGCATTTTTGAAGTGGCTTCACTGGTTGTGTAAGTTTGTAGATAACAGTTTGTAGAGTGCTGTAGTTTAGTTGCCAGTTTAAATCGTCATAAGCAAAAGATTCTTGATTAAACTCCCAGAAAATATTTCTCACAAAATGTTTTGAATCTTAGACAGGATAAGAGGACAATGATAAATGTCACCAAGGGCTCAAGTGAGTTTTAGGGGATTCTGGGTAAGCAGATGTTGTGGGGGTGCCGAGAGGGCAGCAGATGCTGTCGTTCACACAGTCAAATGTCAGATGGAGGCATCATATCAGAGTGGCTTTGTGGCTTTTTCACATGTGATAGTGGATGTGTCACGTATGTACGAGTTTGTATGGCGTACGAGTCATGTGACAGTCTGTAGGACTGCAGTTCAGTGAGTCAGGCTGAGAGTCAAGCTTCTAAACATGGAGCATTGAGTGCTGATGAAATCCACCTACACTCCATCACTGATTCCCCATCTTCAGCCATCTGCTGTTGTGAAGGAGAATGTCTTTACATGTCTCTGAGCTAAAGGATCATGAGTCTGTGTGGTGGTGAGTCAGCTGTTGTTCTGCAGGCGATCTGAGGTGTTTTCTTCTGAGCCCTGATAGAAACCTGAGTTTGGAAGCTTTACTCCAGCTGCAGAGTAGATTATAAATCTGAATGGATTTTATTTAAAAGATTATGTTTCATTAACAATATTCAGATGTAAGAAAATTCTGCTGAATGAAGTTTTCTTTTATGAATTAAATTCATGAAGCGTTATGAAGATGGTACAGTTCTTCTCTGTGGGTTATAGTGATAGTATGGATATAGGTACTGTTACTGTATCATGTCTTTTAGCAGCACTTGATTGTATTGACCAACCAGCATCCAGGACAACAGCTCTCCACTTCTGTGTAGAATTTAGAACAAAACTGAAAAGTAGGTAGAGTTTTTTTCTGACTTGCCCCAAAGAAAAACAGCAGTTTATTACCTAAAATATAATTTAAAAGAGGGAGAAAAACACACTTCACAGAACCTGCAAATTGCAGCCAATTTTCTTTTGTTGTTTTATATTCCTCTCACTTATCAAACCAAAATAGCTGATTGATCAGAGACTCACAGAAATCAATTTTGTGAGTTTATCTCAGGCTGCTCATTTCAAACCGCTGTTTCTTTATTTGTCTGACTCAATTAAGATGATATTTACAGAAATGTCTGCTTTGATGATAGGTAATTTGAAGTCATACTGTTGGCTGGCCAATAAAACAGCTTATTTTAGATGTGTTTGTAGAGTCTGTGTGTGTCTCTGTTCTTAGCTTTTTTTTTGGCATTGTCATTATATTACATGTTGTCCATCTTGACATGCTCACTCCTGTCCAAAAATACAGTTTGAGTAGTTTAACAGATGTTTTCAGACAGAATATCTGACGTTTGTTGTTTCTGAGTTGCATATGAAGTCACTGTCTCCTTTACTAACCCTAATCTCCTAAACTCGGGCTTACAGTGTTCAGCTTTACTGTAGTGCGGTAAATTTCTAAATGTGTTTTTACACAGACTGTTTAATGCTGCTTAAGGGAATATTTACACAACCATTACAGTTACATAAATGATGCTATGAAATTAATGCTTAAAATATAAAGAAAAAATGATACTTTGAAACTTAAATGGGTGTAATATACTTTGCATTTAGGACTGTGGTGGGTCAGAGTTCTTCCACAAAGTATTGAACAGACATACAGCTGTGTACTGACACTTCAAGAGATTCAGCTGAAAACTGAATGTTTTTGTCTTTGGCCTGGTGAGCAGCCAAAGGCATCTATGGCAAGACATCAAAACCTCCATAAGACATTTCCTCTGGCTGTACAGAATAATAATATCATTGATATATGAACACACCGGAAATGAAACACACACAACCAAATTCATGCAAATGAATGAATCTGTTTTTCTAGCAATATAATCGCAACAATCACTGTCACAGACACAGATCTGTCACAGACACAGATCTTTCTGTGTTGTCTTGTTTTTATCTGTGGCTGTCTGTCAGTTTGTCTGTTTGCCTGTCGGTCTGTCTGTAACCAACACAGATCTGTCTGTTTGTCTTTCTGTCTGTAGCAAATGCTGTAGATTCATGTTGACTGAAAAAAAGGCTGCAGTGAGATTCGGAGCTTTCACACAGTGAGTTCAATTTGCATGTACAATTAAAATGCACTTTCAATTTCAAAAAGCTTCAGGTGAATTAAAAACAATAGCTGAATTGATTTACTTGATTTTCTTATATTAAACCTGTTGAAGTGAATGTAGCACATCCAGAATCCAGAGTTTTCCAGCTGTCACAAATTTAAACCTGCAGAGACACTAACAATAGATAAAAGAGCTGCTGTGAACTTTGACCTTCAGGCTGATGGACGGATGCAGAGTGGATGATGAGGTCACTCGTGTCTGTATGTTTTTTGATAAATGCTTTTAATACTTCACTCTTCTGCCTCTCACTGTCTTCCGTTGCTATTCTAACACACGGCCTAATGGACCACGAGATGTGACAACACACAATACAACACACACCCTCACTCTCTAAATATCTGTAGGGTCATTTCCTCTGATGTGCGAGTTTGTGGTTGCACATTATGTCTTTGGTTCAGTGTTGTTTATTTTTAACTAATGGATCTTTATGAATTTCTCACTCAGAGGTGGCTCACGATTCTACAGATAAAAAAATATCTCAAATTCTGACATCACTGTTACAGACGCCAGCACAGAACTGTAAACTTCCTTTAGAAAATGGATCGTTCCATTTAATAACTCTGAATTCTGATTGGGTAAACTGTGTTCTGAACTGCAAAACCTGACAAATCTGAGAAAAATCTCCTTTTGGGGACATCCTTGTTCATAAAAACGCTATAAAAATAGTATGTTTACAAAAATATATAAATATATACATTTTTTTAATTGAAAAAAATCAAAAAGTTTAGGGTTAGGATTAGAGTGTTGGTTAGGGTTGTTTTATATTGTTTATAACTAGCTTGAAGAAACAGTAAAAGTCTATGTAACATCCCCATTTAAACTGCGTGCGTGTGTGTGTGTGTAAGAGAGGAGTGAACACACAGGAAATTACAGAATGCCTGTTAGAGGACTAGAGACACACACACTCAGCTAAGCTAACAGCTAATCACTAAGAGCATGTGGGAGTTTCTGATGCACTTCAGTGTTAGAGAACTAGAGACACACAGTAGATCATCTGAATAAACCACACTGCTAATAAGCATCACACACACACTTCAGCGCAGGTTAAGAGGGCTGGTGTGGGTTAATAAGAGAGAGAGACTGTACACACTCATTAAAGAGTGACACACACCAGTCAGGTAAGACTGACAGTGAAGTGACACATTCCACACTGTAATTCTAATGGCGAGCTCAGAGAAGCGCTTTATGTACTTATAATCCAGAATCACACTGATTTCCAGCAGAACTTAGATCAGGACCCTATTACAGATGTTATACTGTGAATATAAGAGCAGTATTAGTAAACTAAATGATTCAGGACATACTCAGGTCTTACAACACACTCTTATTGTCAGGAGAAAAGAGTTCTTTCCAATTGCCAGAATTCAGTGTCCATTAAACACATTTTTCTGGACTGTAATTCTTCTGTAAATCTCTGTGAGGAACCTGTTTCATTCTGTTGATATGTGTGAAAATGTTCTTGTAGCTCAACTGGTATAGCATTGTGTTAGCATGCAAAAGGTTGTGGGTTTGATTCCTGGGGAACACACATACTGGTCAAATGTATAATTTGAATGCATTGTAAGTGGAATAAAATATCTGTCATATGCGTAAATGAAAAGGTTTTTAATCAAGTAAATTCAAATGTAGTTTTAATGTTTTAGAAAAAAATGAATCTTAAGCATTTAGTTATTTTTAGTTTTATTTTTAAAAAACACCAGTCTCTTGCCATAAACATAGCCATAGAAGCTGGCATAGATAATATACAGTACCCAGAAAATGTGGTTGTAACTTTCCAGTTTTTACCAGAATGAGTGTTGGATTTGATAGACTTTGGTTTTAAGTTGCTTTGGCAAATTAGATCTCAGATGTGTCATATCTAATGGAGGCTCTACGGTGGTTCCAAATTTAGGTATGAGTACAGTAGGTACTGTATGTATGTTGTGTAATCAGCCTGTCCTCATGGCTGCAGTGGTGATAGTTGATGTGCAGTCTTCTGGTTTAGCAGCCCTGAGCTGTACCTGCTCGATCGCCCACCAGCACAGGGAACCTCCTGATGTAAGCAGTTAAAGTTAGACAAGCTGTGTATTGAATCTCTCAGATGAGAACACCACAGAACAGATGGAGGAGGATGAGAAACCAGGAGAATGTATGTGTCTCCCAGCCGGGGGACCTATTTTAAAATGATATGTTGTTCTTTATTACGTTCACTGTTTTGGACCATTCTCTTCGAAAGCTGTCCTCTGGCCAACTGAATAAATATGATCTGTGTGTGTCTGTGTTGCTCTGTGTGTTTGTCTCTGAGTCTATTTGTATCTGTGTGTGTGTGTGTATGTGTCTTGTTAATTATGTACACAACTGGTAGCTGGTTGATGTTGTAACAAAATTAATAGGTTAAAAAAACATCCATTAAGATCTTTCAACATTAAGAGCCATTCAAAGGACATTGTGTATTGTGACTAAATACTTTCAGTTGCAAGTAATATATAAATGACAAACATTTGGTTACAGCACAGTCAGCAAGGCCTGTTGTTTTCAGAGGATCGCATGGACTGATGTTTACCCTGTGCTGTTACAGCTGGTGAAACCATGCCAACAGCCAGTGACATCATTTTTCTAGTTCCAGAGTAGTTCTATCTAGAGTAAAGAATAATTAACTCTAGAGTAATTAATGCTAATCAACAGTCTCTCTGCAGATGTTACAATCTCTGTGGCTCACTCTGAGATCTTAGATAGTTGCTTACGATACTGCACACAACTCCTCAACCAATTTGTGGCTCAGAACTATAGCACTGCTGTAAGATAAGCAGAACCTCTGGGTAGCAGAACCTTGGGACAGAGAAAATAACTGTCAACAAGTACAAATGCATACATTATGTAGACAACCTTTTTCGTAACTAATATAAGTTATGAAGCAGTTCTTGACAAAGCTAAAGACGGCAGTTTAAAGAAGGAATTGTGATTTGTGTCATGGAACGGCCAATAGTTTCAGTCCTAAACCACATTCACTAGTGTTTGGTGACGTTACATATGTTACATATTCTTCCCTCTAAAATTAAACATAGAAAGACTGGTAAATGCTGTCTGTCTATTGCTCCCTACACAATGATAATATTACTAAGTTGAGAGTTGGAAGTAAATGTTGCACATTTGTTTTGTCTTGTCTTGTTTTTTGCACTCCAGGCATAAGCGTTTGCTTTTGGTCTTTAATAAAACATGTTCAATGTAGATGAGTGTATGTGCAAAGCTCCAAAAATCCACGACTGCTTAACTGCAGAAATCTGTGTGTGATGTTTGTGTAAATGTGTCTGCTATCTGGGTCAGAGGTCTGTGGAAGTCCTGGTCTCCATGGAGACTGTTGTGTAAGTGGATACCTGTTAAGTTCCCATCTCCGTGGCAACAAGAAGTGATGTTGAGTGTCTGTGTGGAAGGTAATTATGAAAGCTGAACAGGAAATGATGTGGACATGAGGTTAAACAGGTACGGAGCTGCCCCAGAGAAAAAGACAGAAGAGCCATGAGACCGGTAGGTCCAGATGGGTTAGGTCAGTGTTAGCCCTCGTAATACATTAGAGAGAGTCTCGAAATTCACACATGATTACAGGCAAGGGACGGTAAACCACATTTAACACAATTACATCTTTGTTTACTTGTCATTTAGAAAGTGTAATGTAGTTAGGCTTCAAAGTTTCATTTAACTCCTGATGTCCTGCTGGGAAAAACTAGTAAAGGTCTAGAACATCTGCAGCTGAATTATTCAATCATTTAGTTAATTTCAGAAATGTAACCCTGAGACTGAACTATGACATTTGAACAACCTTGTTGCTGTAGTGGTTTGTGCGCGTGTGACTGTGTCCGTTAGTAGGTGAACATAAGCAGTGACTAGACTCTTTTCGCTTTTCCAGTGATAAATGGGTGTCTTCAGTAAATACTGAATAATTTCAGTAGATGTTTTAGTTCAGACCTTTCAGTGTGTCCTCATGACTTTTCTTTCATCTTCATTTGATCAAAGGCCAAAGGGCCTCTGCAGATAAAACCCATCCGACAGCATTTGTGCTGCAGAAATGAAGGTTGGACATGGAACGTCCAGACTTAAAATTTTCTCAGACAGTAAACCTGCCCAAAAAACAATGTGTGTGGGGGTGTGTGTCTGCATGTTTGTGATAAGTCTGTTTGTGTGTTTGTAATGTGTCTCTGTGGTGTGTGTGTGATGTGTTCTGAACTGTTTTATAAAAGCAATAAATCTCTTGCAGCCTTTATATTGTAAATATATGCGCTATATTCCTCTCACTGTGACTAATACATTTAATCTGTGTGTATATTCACATCTCATGCCTTATTGTTTAAGAAACTTTGAATAAAACTTTGCAATTATAATTTAAAACAGCAGAGCAAAGAGCTGACATCTGATTGGCCATCGCTGTGCAGCGAGTCAGTAATGTATCAGCAAAATGTAACTGTTTTTTCTTTGTGTAGAATGAAGCTGCCAGAATTTTTATTTAGAACCCACCTTACCACCATGGCTACAGACCTCCATCGAGCACCTACATCGTGCGGCCTGACTTAGGATCTTTAGAAGCCTGTATTTATAGTCATACGTTCAACAGAGAATGACACAAAGATGTTTTCTTAATCAACTGTTGGTCAGAAACACATGGTTATATCCATTAGGGTTAATAAGACAGACCCATCTCACACATTCTGACCGGAAAGAGCATTCCAGAAACTTCCCGAGTCTTCTGAATACCATTGGCTAAATAACGTGTGTTAACAAATTTCACACGAGTCACGGCCGTTGATCTGAAATGTGATTGGTTTCTTAAATAACAACACCACGACCTGTGATATGAAGACACAAAGGAAACTCATCATCTCTCTCTGCCCCACAATGACAGGTATTACCGCAGTAATTTGAGCCGTGACTGTTGCATTGTGGGTAAATTCAGCAGTTAATTTACAGGTGATTATGCTCAGATATCAGAAAAACACCTCTGAACTTGAGGAGAACTCAACCCAGATCAGACACTTCGGACAACAAAATGAGCAGAAACAGAGAAACAGTTTACAATTGTCAGACAGACACTAACTCATAGACACTCAAGATCTAACTCTAACTTTTAACAAGATCTAATCTAGATCTAAAATGCTAACTCCCAGAATGCCTTGCAGTGATCAAAGACAGAAGTATATCCAGTCAGTCAGTATATCCATCAAGTCCACAATTTTTGGAGTGACAAAAATTATTCTGCAAATTCCCAAAGGGAGATTTATTCAGATTCAGTTTACCTCAGCGTCATGTATCCTGGTATTATACATTTACATTTTACATTTATTCATTTAGCAGACGCTTTTATCCAATACAAGCTCACAATACAAGTTTCAGACAGTGCTCATAGTATCATATTCTACAACAAGGGAGAGATTTAAAGGGAAGAGGGATAGGAAATGAAGGGAAAGGATTTTTTTTAATTTTTTTATGATGAGGTTAAGTGCTCACGAAAGAGATGTGTTTTCAGCTGTCTTTTGATTGGGGGATTGTCTTTATGGTAAAGACAATCCCACAATGAAATGCAGCAATTGCAAGAATAATTTTATTCAAGACAGCAGATGAGAATTTGTGATTATACATATAGTTTTTAATCAGTACTTCAGTATTAAATTAGATACATGATATTTGCTTCTATAAAAGTCACAAACATAATTGTAACTTTTTATTTAATAAAACGTTTAGTTGCAGAATTCCCAGTGAAGAACCAAATTTCCCTTGATTTGAAGAGAGAGACAACCAAACAGAGAAGTCATTGAGATGCTTACATGACACGCTGCAAATATCTTACATCCTCAAACTACTGCAACCTCTGTTGCTGCCTATGTTGAGCATTTCAGATTGTTCTCTTATAAGGGTTCCCCTTCAATTGGGATGCCGATCTATGTAGACAGCAGACAGCGAGTGAGCGCACTAGTGTTTAGAACAAAGCTTGTCTCTCTGTTTTTTGTCCCGTGTTGTCAGACTAAAGTTCTTTAAATGTGTTGTTTTGACCTAGGTCATCTTTGAACACATTACCACAGATTACAACATGCTCTTCTCCTGTGTGTGTATTTGCATTTTTCAGTTTTTGAAGCTGCAGTCACAAAATCAAATCTGTTTCATCACCTTCTCCAACCTATTTATTTGTTGCCCTATTTCTGTTCCCAACGGTCCGTCTGATATCTATGAGTTCTGTTTTCCAGAACACCATCAGGTCTATTTCTGATGTGTCATGTTTTTTGTCAAAATAATTAGCTTTTTTACAATTGGTGAAACTATCCAAACTGTGAAGAAACAAAACTATTTTATTGTTGTGCAAGTAAAACACAAGCCTGTGTGAATCTGGGAGACACTAATGACGCAGCCAGAATCACGATGAACAGAAATAACTGGTGTTCACAGATGCCTGTGAACTGTGAATGTTTGCCTGTTAATTCAAGAAATGAATGTCTTCAATTAGAAGCAAATATGAGAAAATTCATTTACAGCTTCACAATGCATTGATGTTTGAGATGTGAGTGTGGAAAATCCTTAGCTGACTCTTCTTGTCGTTTTTGTGGTTATTTGCTGGTTCCCCACAGATGCACTGGAGCTGTTTGTGAGTAGCTATTGCGGTTTGGCAAATGAAGACACAGCTGTGGTTGCTAGGTTGTTGTTTGTTGTTTCTAGGCAGTTGCAGTTGTTTCTAGGCAGAAATCACTTTTTGAAATGCTAAATATTAGAACAATAGCAATGCTAATGCCATATAAATGGACAGAACATAATTACTGTTCATCCAGTCAAAATCATCAGAAGATCTCTAACAGAGTGAGGAAAGAACTGTAAAGAAGGCTAAGATGTAAACATCTCTACTATTAATTAAAATTGCCTACATTCCTACCTTAATGAGCGATGTGTGTTTGCCATTGTTTAGGCTGTCAGTGTTTCGGTACAAGTGAGTCTGTTAATTGCTAGACTCCCACCTTACACAACGCAACACTCAGATGCAATATATAAGATATTCTATATAGGAGAGATGCCGTTGCTCTGTTCAATACCTACTGCCTGTTTTACACCGCATGCTTTGTGGTGCACAAGCAGCGCTGTAGGCAGAACACTCACAGAGCGCACTTATTGTGCTTTCACACTGGCGGCATTTCCAACGCCAGCTGAACTGCTGCTGTCTGTGCACCACCATTATTTTATTATTTTTCCTCTTCAAGAAGCTTATTTTTCTATCATAGTTTCTAGTTTATATAACTTTGATTTGTTTTATCCACATTGCTATTCTGTTGCTATTGTTCTCTTTGGTGTCCGTGTAATGCAACAGATAGAGAGTGGCAGAGTCCAGTGGCAGAGTCTCCACCTAACACCTAATATTAAGGATTGAAATCCAGGACTGACCACCGTATTCTGCTGCTGTGTGAATAAATATGGCTTAATTGTTTTCCTGCACCACAGGGACTATTTCTGAACCCCTGTGTGTGCCTCCCCTGGCATGCTCTTTGCATGCCAGGGGACTACGTTTCTACGTGAAACAAGGAAGCAGAATCTCCAGGTTAATGATAAGTTTGGTTAAGAGTCTCTGCTCAGCATTAGCATGAGTGTGTCTGTGTTCATCACCTTCATTTTCTTCTGTGTTCCCGAGTGGCAGGAGGTGAAGTGGAGCATGCTGAGTCCCACTGTGTGCATGTGTGTGTGTACTCAGTATAGTAAAGTCTAGCGGAAATTGAAGGTAATTTTAGTAAGATCTTTATGGGTCTAATGCAGGTTATATTTTGGTTGGCTGGCTCACTGTGACTGCAGGACACGTTTGCAGCTCTGATAATGGAATCTCTGCTAATAGAGATCTGTGTGTGTGATTGTGTGTTTGTGTGAGTTTGCACGTGTTTGTGCATGTGGCTGTGATTGTGTGTGTGTCTCTGTGTACAGGTTTATCTACTGTATATTTGTAAAAGTCAAATGTCCTCAACATAGTGAAACGTCATGACAGCCAACATGTGAGACATTTTACTGGTCCTCACTAAATAAAAAGATTCATAACTCATTCAGATCATGTTTTTCTTTCAATTTAATGTCAGTGAGATGTTTGTGTGAGGGTTAGGTTAAGAGGGAGGTTTAGGTTAGGTTTGGGAGATCATTGAATTAAGTTTCCCACGGTGCAGCGACTTCTGTAAAGCAAAAAAAACAATCGCTATAAATCAAACAAAGTTATTGATGGGCAAAAAGCTTATTATACTGTTGATTATATAAGTTTGATTTGTTTGTAGTTATAGACGGAACATCCTGGCGCTTTGTCTGTGAAAAAGCTCATCTTCAGCTTAAGCTAGACTTGTACACATGAAGCTTTTGCTGAGCTGCTCGTGTTCAATTAAAGTGACAGTTTGTTTGTTTATGGTATAAAAAAACATTGACTAGAAAAAAGATCAATTTAATCAGAAAAGCTTAATAAATACCAGATTTTCATTGTTTTTAGAGATCTACATTAAACAAAGGGGAAGCAGACAAATGTATTATTAACAGCTGTTACTAATTATTATTTGATTATTATTTATAGAAATATTATTAGATGTTTTAGAGAGGGGAAAAGAGTGTATGGGAGTGGAATCAGTATCAGCAGATCCTCAGGGTTGCAGTATCACTATTGGTATCAGACAACAACAAAGTGGTATTGTGCCATCTCTAGTTTATTTACATTCTTATATTATTTACATTTTTGAAGGAAATATTTTTTTAGTCAGCTCATGTGTCTCATTTTCGCTCATGTTCAGATATCATACACACAGTAAAATGATTGATTTATAATATGAAAAGTGTTTAGAGCATCTAATTAATCAACCCAGAACTGAAGCTACAACAAAATCTGTTTATAAATTATGTAGTCATGCATATAAACAGACATGAAAAACAGGTACACACAGCATGCAACGCCAGACACACATACTACACACACACACTCACAATGCATCATTGCAGAAGCACAGATCAACACAGCACGTCATTTAGTCTGTCTGCAGGGTTTTGATGTGACATGATTATTAGTGTCTTTCTAGAGAACACACATAAACAAGTCCTGTTATTGAATGTTCAATATGAAACGATCTATTTTAGACAGATTTATTACGTGGCCACCATAACAACTCTGAAACCAGTGTTTACACACAGCACTGAAGGTAAACAGTCTGATTACAGTGTTTTACTGCTATTAAAAGACGTTTTGTTGTGTAGTCTTTTCAGAGAATTTACCCTCCATTTCTCACACTGTTTTCTTTTCTGTCAACGTAATGTTATACACGCTGACACTGGTTAAACATAATGTTGTGAATGCATAAACATGATGTGCTGCAGGAGATTGACAGTGTATGATACACACACTTTTGTCAGCGTGTTTGTTTGTCCTTCTCATTCTGTGCATCTTGCGCAGACCACAGCAGTGACACACACACAGAGCTCAGCATTGGAGGCTGTGCTGACTCATTCTACCTCACCTCACTTCCTGCGGCCCATATTTGGTCTAACAGGAAGTGGAGCCAACACAGACAAAACCTGTCTCGCTCCTGTTTTTTGTTTCTTCTGTTTCTTGATAAACCTGGTGCGTGCGTGTTGCTCATCTTTTTTCATTAACTGTTACAGTGTGCAGTAACATGTCATCTGCACATATATGTATGTGCACATCTTATTTGTCACACTGTAGACAGTGCTTTTAAACCACTGTGTGTGTACGAGTGTGTGTGCCAATGTGTGTTTCCTCTAATAATCAGTATTTTAAGCAGATAAATATCCGTCAGTTTTATTAAATACTGATTGATTTTTGTGTTTTCTCTATGAAAAGCAAGTGAGGCCTTTGTTATCTTTGTTTGATTTCTGTTGGATCTATGTTTGGTCTGTGATGGGTCTGTTTTGTTGACCATTTCATTTCTGGTGTTTTGAAACTAAACCAGGGAGAACCGCTGATCTGCCTTAGTTCAGCCTTAGTGTTAAGATTACAGCCTTATTTTAGCTGTAGTTCTGCTTTCATCACTGTAGGTCTCTGAAATGACCCAGGCCTACAGGATGTTAAATTGGAATGACTAAATTTTAATTTTATTAATAGATAATACAATCCTGACACAGTTCAAATGTATTTTTAATATCTCAACGGTAAATAATCACATTTCAGAGGATCTTTTGAGAAAACAACGTTTTGTCATCACAGGCGGGACAGCTGGAGCAGGTCTACCTCACAACTCATTTAGGAGTTCCTCTGTCCTGGAGTGGGCTGTCCTTTCTCTCTCCCACACACACATGCAGCAGACTGAGTCATCCTCACTAGATCTTACCCCACAATCTCTTCCTCTGTTTCTCTTTCTCTCTTAGATACTATGACAGAGTTTGTTAAACATTGAAATGCTGCTCATGTATCACCACTGTGTGTGTGTGCCTGTGTGCTTGCCTGTGTGTGCGTACGTGTGTTTGTGTGCGTGCCTGTGTTTGTGTGCGCGCCTGTGTGTGTGTGCGCGCGTGTCTGTGGTAGAATTGTTTTATTACAAGATGACCTATTTCAGGGCTCTCTGCCCCAAATATGGACTGTCACTTCAGTCTGACCAACAAATATGAGTCCAAACTGAACATACTGTGTTCTAGCTGGTTTAGTAGCCCCTTCTAGGCCCATTAAGACCTTTCATAATTTGTTATTTTGCCAAAGACATCACATCAATAGACATCACGAACCCTAACCCTTGTATTTGAGTCTATAATTTGAATTCTAAATCTTTTTCTCATTGAAGTATTGACAATGAGTGTTTTGCAGTAAAAGCATGTGAACAGGTTGTTATGAAAATGTCACAATGCAAAATAGTCTTTATTTTGTCTTAAAGAAACATCTAATGAATAGTGTGAAATCTGCAGATTTTTCTGTGGGAATGAATGTCACTCCTCACAGAAGCAGACGCTTTGAGTCCTCTGTTTTGCCCTCTTGTGGCTGCAGTGAAGTATGACGCCGCGTCCTCGTTTACAGAGATTAGCAGCAGGTCTGTTTGACTGACGGCCTCCGGCACATCCGACCCTGTGCGTCTGATGAGCCTGTGTTGAGTTTGGCTTCATGCAGGCCTGTGATCAAGGGCACAACCCGCCCTGTAGAGAAGTTTGAGCTAATGGGCCTGAAGACGAAATGATCCACCAGCTCTGGTACCTCTACCTCTAGAGTGTCAGCATTGTTGAGAAATCTGGTGCCTGATTAAAAGGCATTTGACTTCTCTTCTGACAGACAGACAGGCACACATTACCTGTGACGCAGGCTCTTGAGCTGTTTGACTGACCGCAGGTTAATCTCAGGTTAGGTCTTCATCTTCCTGTCAGTGTTTCTTTGAAAGCCTCTTTCAGCTGAAGTGAATCATGCATGACTGAATAAGTGTTTCCCTACCTTTGCTTCCGCCGATGAGTAACACACTCACTCTCTGTTCTGCTTTATTCTCAGAGTTTGGCTGAAGTTCACGAGTGACTGTGGGAATGCAGGGTTTTATCGGCGTGTGCTCGCGCACTGGAGGCAGTTACAGACCCCCAGCAGATGCCGAGGGGTATTTGTAAATATTTTACGGCCATAGCTGTACAAGCAGAGACAGAGGATGGCTCGAGCTGTTTATTCACTATGACTTTGTGATCGTGTTGAAATGTTGCAGGTCTGTGAAGAATCCGCCGACTCTCCCGCCCCCGTGCGGTTCTCCTGCAGGAAGCGCGTGAACCCCCACCGGCCGCGCGCGCCAGTTCATGATTTCATGTTTCATAGGACAATTATGACAAAGAGATAAAGAAATGGATTTTAAAACATTTTCAAAGTTCAATGCAAAAACGTTCGCTCACTTTTCAAGTAAAGTTCCCCCTTCCCCAAACCTACACAAAATAAGTTATGAATCTTACGAGTTTTATTTAATATTGTTTTTTTATAATAGTATAGATTTAATTTTACTGTGAGTAAATTGTTAAATTATAGATGTAGTTGTTGTTGTGGGTTGATTGAGATGTTCCAGTGTGAGTAAACAGCTGTAATGATGTAACGCTCTCTGTGAATGTGAGTTTAATGACAGAAAGTCGCGGTGATGTCTCTCTTTCCGGTCCTGCGTTCGTCTGTGCGCACATCATCGCTTTCCTTCGTCTATCTGTGTGTCCACGGCGCGCACACGCGCTCACGCTCCCCCGCGCGCTGTCTCATTCCCCGGTGCGCGCAAACCACGCGGGGTGGAGGGGTATATAAAGCAGCGCGAGGAGGCCACACGCCACACTCGGACTGAAACCACTTCAGACCGCAAGCAGCAAGACTCCGAAGCCGAGAGTAAAAGTACCAACCGCGAGTGAAGAAACGAGCCCGATCTCCGTACCGGAGCTCCGCGTTCATTCTCCTCTGTTGGGTGTCACTGGAATAGCTGCAGAAACAGAAGCAGAGGTTGGTAGTAAGCTCTCTGGAGTTTGGTCAGAGTCGCTTTGTGCAGTTGCGCTTGTGGAAGTGAAGTGCACCGAAACGTGGAAAAATCAAACCCAGGACGTCTGGACGCGTTTGATCCCGCATCCCAGCATTCCCGTGGAAGCCTAGGAAACTGTTGGATGGAGTGCACTTATTAGACACGAGACAGTTTCTTTAAACAGGTAACATAAGTGTGGTGTCGTGTCAAAGCTGTAATGTTATTGCTTGTGTCAATAAGTGATGTACAGCTTTCTTATGATCTGTTACTACTGATGAGCTGCTTGAGATGTTGAGGTTCTGAATGGACGGATGGAGGAAGTCGCAGAAGTTCGGAAGCGGTTGTCGCTGTCCGTAGTGCTGAATATAAAGTGATGGTTTGTCGAGCGCTGTCATGTTTGTAACCAGCTGATGTTAAGGTTGTATGTATGTGGTTTCTGGATGCTTGTGGTTTCTTAGTGTCTTCATGTGTGACATTTGTTGTAGAGAAGCGCGTTAAGAACGTAATATTAGACGAAAGAGCTTCCTCTTGTTAACGCATGTTAGTTCCGAAACTCTTTCAAACGTTTTCTCATTTTAATTAGACAATCACAATAATATGAGCATCTCTGGGAGAGGCTACATTTAACAACCAACCATTTTGTCTGAAATACCTTGTAAGTCAAATGAAGCTACGAATGCATGAATTTCTAGTTTGTAATTGAGGGGGAGTGCATATCTACATACTTAATTTTGGCTACACTGGATTATAAAACCACACTGTAATCGGTAGTTATTTATGGACTATGGTGTGTGTTTTGTTGTAAAGTTGTTGCGTATGAAAAATTCTCTCGATGTTTCTGAGTTTTGCTGATAATGTCTGAAGCGCGTGCTTGAGACTCTCAAGTGATGCGCGCGCACGGACATGTTCCACATTCACCAACGCGTTTGTGTTGTTTTTTTAATATACTGAGCGGCTCATTTTCACCGGATAAACGTGTTTGCTGTTTCCAATCAGTACATATAGATTACTTGTACAGCTTAGTGCGCAAATTCTGAATTGATTTCCGCATAAGAAAATGTGTTTGCCATACATCGCTGCAAAGCAAGCACACCTCTTAGCTTTTTTTCTTTTGTTGTATTGTCTTTATGAAGCTTTAACTGTCATCGTTGTGTTTTGTGTGTTATTGTGTGTGTGGTACAGATAATGTTATTTTTGTGATAGCAAAAGATGGCGTGTGTTTGCAGAAACCGTGTGGGTTTCAGGCTTTTCCAGGATTAAACACAAAGCCTCTGTGTTTGTTCAGATCAGATATAACCTGGCATTCATGTCAGGATCAGTTCAGCTGGAAGATATTGAAGCTGAACAGCTGCTTTGTCTCTGTCTCTCTCTTTATCTCTCTCTCACTTCCTCCTGTCTCTACTCTCTCAAACATCAGTTGTTTCCATAACTACCCATATAATGTGTCATTTCAGCCCAGCGGTCGGAGGACAGAGAGACAGAGAGTGACAGAGCTGAAGTATGTGAAGCAGAGTTAATGATTCCCAGTCTCTCAACGCAGAACATAAAAACCCTATTAGCAATAAAGAACACTTACAAAACAGAGAAATAGTGTGAGTGTGTGACAGCTAGAGCTGTGTGCTGAAGTTTTGTAGATCACATAAGTTCAAGAGCAGTCCAGAGGGGGAAAGATGATGATGAAGATAGGGTCATCAATGCCTTGAGGAAAGAGTAGAATGATTAAGAAAGACCCCACATCTGCTGTGGCTCTATTTATTCCTCCCTGAATGAGTGTCTTTGAGTCATTGGGTCAGATGTAGCCAAACACCTGGGATGATCTACAATCTACAGCGTTTCTCTGTTTTCAGAATTTAGGGGCTGTAGTCAGGAAGAGAGGGGAATAAAAACAGCTTTAGAGGCACTCTAAACTGAGGAGATGTGTTTCTTGGGCACCTGTTGCTATGGCAACAGTCAGACTTTGACACAGACTTTGAAAGGTCTGCATACATTGCAGTCTATCGGGGGGTGGGGTGGGCGTTCCTGCAGAAATATCTTGTTCGCGCACTCACTCTCTCTTTCCGGTGCTGAACTTTCGTGGGTGTGAGCTGAATCTTTGTGGACGTCAGTTTGACGCAATCGGCTGTGCCACGTGTGAAAGCGTGGGAAGGAGAGAGGGAGAGCGAGTGAGATTCCTGTGAAGGGCACAATAATTATAGTGTAAGTGTAATGGCAGCATGCACATTAGTGCTAGCATTCTAACAGTGCTCAGTCTAATGCAGCGATCTTCTGCAGATATGATTCATATGGCAGACATAATATGACAACTGCAGCAACTGGGCAGTTGTGGCCTACTGGTTAGTGAGTCAGGCCTGTAATCAGAAGGTTGCTGGTCAATTCCAGCACTGGCTGGTAGCAACTGAAGTGCCCTTACAGAGGTCACATTTCAGGTATGGGTTACCATATCTGACAAATATGTCACTTTCACTGACTCCACTGACTCTACAGTAATTAGAGGTTGACAAACCTTAATGATTGACAAGTTCTAACATTAACTGTTTCTGTTTTTTGTCCTACAGACATGGCCTCTTCGGTCTAGTGAAGAATCAAACCCTCCATCCATATTAAGCATAGTGAATAAATCAAAGGGGGCCAGGTCTAAAAAACCTCAGCTGAATCATCTAGGAGTCATCAAGGGTCCATCAGTCCTCCTGAAGAAAGAAGATGGAGTGGCGGTTTGTCTTGTTGGCAGTGTGCGCATACATGTTTGTGATGGTCACCCCGGGTTTCTCCACTCCCTCTGGGCCGGCCTCTGCCACCTGTGCCACCCTGGAACAGAGCCGTTTCTTTGGTGTGTTCTCCTCTAAGTCTGCTCTGCCCTTGGCTCCATGCTCCTGGACACTGCAGAACCCTGATCCTC
The DNA here is from genome assembly GCA_036877525.1 of Chromobotia macracanthus. Classification (NCBI taxonomy): domain Eukaryota; kingdom Metazoa; phylum Chordata; class Actinopteri; order Cypriniformes; family Botiidae; genus Chromobotia; species Chromobotia macracanthus. Next base: position 71,554 of record JAZGTH010000069.1, read on the forward strand.
GCAGATACACCATCTACATGAAAATCACCAAGCCCACAGAGTCCTGCACCCCACGCCAGATCCGAACCTTCCAGTTTGACTCCTTCCTGGAGACCTCACGCACGTACCTGGGAATGGAGAGCTTTGATGAGGTGGTACGTCTGTGTGACGCTGCCTCCAAGGTGGCTTACTTGGAGTCCAGCAAACAGTTCCTGCAGCTGCGGAAGATGGTGCCACATTTTGGTATGAATGCCATGGAGGTAGAGGAGGAAAACGATGAAGGTAGCCAATTTAATGCTGAATTTCTAGTTGTGGGGAAGAGGAATCCAAGTATGCCAGCCTGTGAGATGCTGTGTCAATGGTTAGAAGATTGCCTGGCAACCAGTACCCACGGAAACCCCTGTGGTATCATGGCAACACCCTGCCAATGCTGGGAACCACCCAAGAGGAAGCCAGGTGGCTGCTATAGGGGTGGAGTCTACATGGAAAAGTGCGCATCCACCATTAGAGACAGCAACCGAGACGCCGAGATCATTAGTAAGTGTATGAGATAACATCTGAACTGTGAGCAGGTTTTAAAATCACAATTATTCATATTTCATGGCAGCACAAATGAAAGCAGAATTTTATGCACTTCTGCACTTTTCCGTCAGTGCGGTTCTGCAGGAACAGCTGTTCTATAATCCTTATAGTTTCTTACAAAGTCTCAACTAAAGCAATCACTGCCTGCTTGAGGTTGCCATAGCAACCACCAGGCTCCAAAAGCACCTCACACCTCGAGTATTAAAGGCAATTCACCCATTCAGATGGTTGGATCATGTGGCATTCTGACATTTTGCCATCAATGCTGCTTTTCATTAGAGAATGTTCAAAAGAGTTTGTTACCAAGTTATCAGGCCTGCTGTTATCAAGACACTACATTTACATTTACATTTATTCATTTAGCAGACGCTTTTATCCAAAGCGACTTACAAGTGCGGAATACAACAAGCGAGTCAACCTGAAGAGGCAACTAGACACAATAAGTGCTCATAATACAAGTTTCAGACATTGCTCAGAGTATCATATGCTACAACAAGGGAGAGATTTAAAGGAAAGAGGGATAGAAAATGAAGGGAAAGAATTTTTTTTATTTTTTATGATGAGGTTAAGTGCTCACAAAAGAGATGTGTTTTCAGCTGTCTTTTGAAGACAGCTGAAGACACTAGACATTAGACATTGAAGACACTAGACATTGAAGACAGCTGAAGACACTAGACATTTACAACAAAACAATTCTGCATCAATTGTAAATAAGCTGATCAATTGGATACCTCTGTTGTTCTCATAAAGTTTGTTTGAAGATAACAAAGATGTCCAGCATGTGTCAGCACTGTGGTTGAGCACAATTTTGAGTTGATATTCTCCTCTCTGAACACTGTGTGCTGTGTTCGCAGGGGGCTGGAGTGGGTGGGGGCGCTGGTCCGAGTGCAGTAATGAGTGTGGAGGTGGAGTCCAGATGCGTAGCCGTGCGTGTCAGCCTGAGGATGGTGTCTGCGAGGGCGTGGTGGAAGAGGGGCGGTCCTGCAACCCTAAGCCCTGCATTGGTAAGTTCAGCGTCCAGCAGTATGTCTTGCAGTCAGTCAGAGATGATGATGTCACAGTTCACACTATTTGTGTTAACTTGTGTAGGTCAGGTTCGTCAGAGAAGTCAGGGCCTGCGTTCCATTATTGGCCAGCAGCGAGACACGGACGGCACCATTATGGCAAACCACGACCCTTCGAAAGGTTTGTCTCTTAAATATTGTCAGTAGATTTCAGATCACTTAAATGAAAAAAAAAACACTGGGTTTCCACTGGACTCATGTTTAATGCTTGAGTGTGTTTGTGTAGAAAATTTTCAGCAGGACGAGTGGTCTTCCTGGAGTGTATGTTCTGTGAGCTGTGGAGAAGGCTGGCAAACTCGCACACGCTCCTGCATGACGTCCCCTCACAGCACACAATGCACCGGCCCTTTAAGAGAGAACCGACCCTGCAACAACACTGCTGTCTGCCCAGGTACACACACAGAGTGAATGGTGATTGTCTGTCCGCAGTGATTTATCAGTGATTGTGTGTCTGCAGTGATTTATCAGTGATTGTGTCTCCTGTGATTTATCAGTGATTGTGTGTTCTGTGATTTATCAGTGATTGTGTGTCCGAAGTGATTTATCAATGATTATGTGTCAACTGTGATTTATCAGTGATTGTGTGTCTGCAGTAAATGGATCTTGGGATGAATGGGCCCCGTGGAGTTTGTGCTCATCCACATGTGGTCGTGGTTATCGTGATCGTGTTCGTACCTGTAAACAACCTCGACATGGTGGAGAACCCTGCCGTGGCCCCACCAAACAGACCAAGTTTTGCAACATTGCTGTCTGCCCAGGTCAGTATCGGCATGGAAAAAACATTGTTATTCAAGCTCTGAACAGCAGGTGGCACTGTAGGCCTTAATAATACAAATCCGTAAATTCATTCGCGAAAAAGAGTGAAAAGAGATATGTAACATTTTATGCTTGTAGCCTTTTTCTCCTCTTTTTTCAAATGTAACTCTGCTTATGAAGAATTAACAGCACAGGGCTGAAGTTGTGTGTCATCTCTCTGTAGTTGATGGTTCCTGGAATGAGTGGTCCTACTGGAGTCCTTGTTCTTCTTCCTGCTCTAACGGAACCATGCAGAGAACCCGTGAGTGTAACGGCCCATCATATGGAGGCTCTGAGTGCAGAGGAGAATGGCTTGAGACCAGCACCTGTTTTCTCAGAGACTGCCCTGGTACAGCGTTCTTTCACAAACATTAAAACATGCTTGAATGTAATTTGATTATTATTTGAAGATGGGAATTTAGATGAAAAATACTAAAGAAGGCCCATGTGGTACTGCTGTCTAGTGGATGGGAGGTGGCTGTTGTGGAGCTCATGGAGCAGTTGCAGTAAGAGCTGTGGAGGGGGTCACCAGCTGAGGCAGAGAGTTTGTGAAGGGCCATTTTTTGGTGGAGTGCCATGCGAGGGTGACAAAACAGAACATCGAAGCTGCAACGAGAAACGGTGTCCAGGTAGTTGAACAAATTTAATGTTTTACTTAATCTGATAGTTTTTAGAGAGGGAACTTTGAATGTTGAATATTTCTGCGTTGAAGAACCTCACGAGATCTGCGGAGAGGAAAACTACGGCACTGTGGTGTGGAGGAAAACTCCTGCTGGTGACACAGCTGCTGTTCCCTGCCCATCTGATGCCTCAGGTACCGATCCAGTGCCCTGATATGTGCAGTGAACGTGTCACTCACAGATGTTCCTCTGCAGTGTATTAACTCTTCTGTGAATCCAACAGGCCTGATTCTGCGTAAGTGCACGCTGGACGCTGTGGGTCTGGCTTTCTGGGAAATCCCAACTCGCATTAAATGTGTCTCCAAAGAATTCCAGGACATCCAGACACTGGTGAGACATCCAAAGAGGCCAGAAAGAATCTTTAGAAATGTCTTCAGGAATGAATCCCGATTAAAAGCTCTAATGTCCTTCTATCTCCAGACCCGCGATCACATGTCTCAGTCCCAGCATGGTCAGCTGGTGGACGGCGTGTCTGAGGTGCTGTCCAAACTAAAAATGGTGTCAACTGACAGTATGAAGTACAGCGGAGATCTTCTTTCTGTGATGGAGGTGTTGAGGAATAGCACAGACATCTTCAAAGGTTCAGGATCAAGTCTGAGCAACGCTGATGTGGAGGTACAAACACACACACACAGGACTCCAGCATATAGCAGATGGAAAAAGTAAATGTGATAAAAGCAATAAGTTAATAAAATGTTACTATTTGCCCCACAGAATTATGCTCACACCATCAGTAATTTACTGCAGGAGACACACAGAGACAAATGGGAGGAGGCTCAGCTGGTGAGTGAGTGACTTGTGATGAAAGAGTGCATGAATCTTTATGATCCAACACAGACCTTTATCGTTTGGCCAAATATGAATAAAAAGATCTAAAGAAGGTAGAGAAATCAAGTACACCCCACAGCAGCCTGTGACAAACACTTTACACACACGCACACAAACCATTAATCTACTTCCAGGCCATTAATGGACCTCATATAGAGAACATACTCATTTATCTTAATTGTTTTTTCTAAACAATGAGATTCAATGGAGAAAATGCTGGTCTTGAATTTTAATGTTTCTCTGTGTGTGTAGATTTGTGTAGATTTTTTATCTTTTGTATATTTCTGTCAGCAGATGGGTACAAACATCAGAGAGCTCTTTGATCTGGTTGAGAACTTTATTGACATGATCGGACGCCAGATGAGAGATTTCCAGGACATCTATGAGGTCACTGAAAATCTGGGTGGGTGTGAAACTGGTGACAGGTACGACACATACTCATGTGTGTGCATGTGTTTAACTGGTGTTTTCTCACTGTTCACTCAGAACTCAGCATCCAGAAGCGTCCTCGAACAATGACCTCTGATGTGACCTTTCCTATGAAGGGCTGGCGTGGGATGATTGACTGGGTCCGTAATTCAGAGGAGAAAATCACTGTGTCCCGCAATGCCCTGAGTCTGGATGTGCCAGGTACACACCACTCAAACCCACACAAGAAACACATTCAAACACACACATTAATGCAGCTTGAGACTAATGCAGCTCTGATGATGTGTGTAGATGCAGAACAGGCCACAGGTTTTGTGACTGGTATCGTTCTCTACAGAAATCTTGGTCCAGTTCTTTTCTTACAGAGGTAAAAACACACATTTCATTTGTTATTTTTGTATTTTATTTTATGTACAAATCGCCATATAGAAATGATGACCAAAGACCAAAACATGTCAACAATCTTAAACTTTAGTTTAAGTTTAGTTTGTCTAGACTACACCTCACTCTCTCAGTCAATTGCATTCTGGGAACAGTATTGAAGGAGACTGTCGACTGTTTATTCTGCACTGTAAAATCGAAAGACCATGAGAAACACAAAATTTAGTCAAGTGTGTCCTAACTTTTGCTCTCTGCTGTATATAGTAATCAGAAACAGTGATTATGACATTAGAAATGTTCTGATTGATGATATGATATCTCTCACAGTAATAGCACGCTGCTGAACTCAAAGGTTGTCACGGTAACAGTGAAGCCCAACCCTGGTTTCCTGTCAGCTCCAGTTGAGATCCAGTTCCCTCACCTGCACAATGTGAGTAACCATGGAAACAGATCCAGGCCACAGATGCTAGTTTCTAGAATCAGTGACATCATCATCAGAAGTGTGTGTTCAGTTAAAGAAAGATGGAGGAAGTGACATATGACACAGAACTAACACCCCCAAACCAGAGCTCTCACCTCTCTCTCTCTGTATTTATGTAGGGCACTGTTAATGAGACCTGCATCGCCTGGGACGAGAGTGACAGGTGGGTGGAACCACATGTTTGCTATTGCAGACCTAAAGGTCAACACCCTCTTTGCTGCCCTCAGTACAGTGTGTCCTCTTCACACCTCCCTGATAGCTGATAATTATATTCAAAAAAGCCTCCACCCCACATCACTCATGGCCTTATGAATATTCATAGCACATATGAAACCCCTTAACGATTGTTCTCACACTCTCACTGCCTACACACACACACTGAGCTAAACATTAAACTTAGAAACACTTTCATTCATTACAGTCACTGATTAACTTCTTTAGAACATTTTTAATTCTGAAATGTTACTGAAACTCATTGTGTGTTTGTTGTATGCCACACACACAGGCAGACAGACAGACATACACAGTGAGACTGAAAGACACACAGACAGACACACACACACACACACACACACACAAACGATCAGCAGTTTTGTTATATACAGACATGTACCAGGCACTCCACAATACAATGATGTTTTGTAAATATTTATGTATTTAATATGTACATCTATGAGATCACATTTAAAATTATTTGCACCTTTAATTATGTTTGTGTATGTGATAGTCGTTTATGCTCAGTGTAGATCAATAGTATTTTAATAGTATGTCAACAGTACAATATAACAATAATACAGCCAATCAGACTTCATGTGTTGATCACTAAACAAAGCCTAGCATTGCAATGCCGTGTTTTTGAAAATTATTTTTGAACATTTTTGAGATACCTTATAAATACCACAAATATGATATATAAAATGGAAATCTTACTGTACATATAAACGTACCATTGTAATACCATCTAGCACTGGATGTGTGTTTGAGAGGAGGGGTTCGGGAAAGTGTGTGTATCTAATGTGTGTGTGTGTGTGTGTGTGTGTGTGTGTGCAGCGCGTCTCTGCTCGGCTCTTGGTCCGCGCGCGGCTGCAGATCAGTGTCGCGCGACTCCAGCACCACATGCGTGTGTGACGGACTGTCCACGTTCGCCCTGATCGCGCGGTCGAACCCCGATCCGGTAAGTGTCCCATTGTCCGTGTATGATAGTATGTTATTATGAAGGGATGGTGATCCGACAGTGATTGTCGAAATCTTGATGTTTACCGATCATCGCGTCATCTTTGAGGCTCTTGAATTTATTCTTCATGTAATGATGTTTTGATTGACAGCTGTAAACATGTAAAGTGTTCGTAATCAATGTGATGATCGAGTGTCAATCTGATCATCTTGCATATTTGTTTTGTTTTGGTTTCGTTCGTCTGAAGACGATAACACTCGTTATTTTCTGTAGCTGTGGCGCAGAGTCTAGGAGGCAGTTTCCATGGTAACCGAATCCGCAGTCTCTCCATGCTTTAATAAGGTTATGAGCGCACTGCGCGCCAGCAGCCCGACGCGTGAAAACAGGACGCGTTTGTTTATAATCAGCGAGCGCGTATGCAACGCGAGTGACACAGCTCTGATCGACGCGTTGCGTATCGCGCTCTGTTCGACGCGTTGTGCCGCGCACTCACACTGCAAATGTTGTGTAACTTGTTACGTTCCTCTGGTGTATGTTCGTAATTGCTTCGCTTTTCAAGGGCAAATGAAGAGCAGCTCGTAATATCAAACACGCACGTGTGTGTCCAGAGGCAAAAGTGTGTAACAATAGTAAGTGTCAATGTGTGATCTGTTCACAAACTTGCTGGACACACACAACTGCTAAATGTGCCGATTTAGCCAGTTTCATTTTCAATAGGTTGCACACATGATGTTTTTATTTTTATCACATAAAAAATATAAAAAATTCCTATTTCCTCTACAATTATAATAAAGTGATATATATGAAATTTACCAGCTTCATCTTTCTCTCTCATCTTAATGTGGCTCTCACATGAGCTGCTCAATTTCTGCCAGTCATTTAGTCCTGAGGGGGAGTGTGGGTGTGTGTGTGTGTGTGTGTGAAGTGACACTAATGTTTGTCTCTTTCTTCACAGAACATGGATAAGTCTCTGTTGCCATCGGTAACAATGATCGTAGGATGTGGAGTGTCATCGCTCACTCTTCTGCTTCTTATTATCATCTACATCTCTGTTTGGAAGTAAGATTGATTGATTGATTAGTTGTTGGATTGCTTGACCTGTTTGTTGGTTGATAGATAAATTAATTGTTGTTGATGGATAGGTAGATTGTAAATTGTTTTCTATCTTAGGTACATTCGTTCCGAGCGCTCCGTTATCCTTATCAACTTCTGTCTGTCAATCATCTGTTCCAATGCCCTTATTCTGATTGGTCAGACACAAGCTCGCAACAAGGTGAGGTGACCCCTGATCCCCCGCTGACCCCTCACTGACCTCTCCTCATGTCAGCTGTGATTTCCAGATGCTCACATCTCTTTCTCTCTCTTGTGCAGGTCATGTGCATGTTAGTTGCAGCGTTCCTGCATTTCTTCTTCCTGTCTTCGTTCTGCTGGGTCCTAACGGAGGCGTGGCAGTCGTACATGGCTGTTACAGGTCGTCTGCGGAATCGCATCATTCGCAAACGCTTCCTGTGTCTTGGCTGGGGTGAGTGTGTGTGCTGCTCATTTATCAGGTTTGTGTGAGTGTTTCTTCAGCTGGTTTGTAACACACTATGTCTGGATTCTCTCTCAGGTCTGCCAGCTTTAGTTGTTGCTGTTTCTGTTGGCTTCACCAAAGCTAAAGGTTACGGCACTGTCAACTAGTAAGTATTTCCTGTCTGTTGAACTGCTTACCACATGGCAATGCCCTAATAACTACCTACAATACCCTGATAACCAAGCAGCAAGTTCTGACACGTCATGTTTTTCTGGAAGTCATGTTGTTCTTCTGGAAATGCACAGTCTTTATAGAAACATCTGTTCTTCCTCTAGCTGCTGGCTGTCTCTTGAGGGGGGGCTTTTGTACTCATTCGTGGGTCCAGCTGCTGCAGTTGTTCTGGTGAGGAAGTGTTAAACGTCGCTGCATAATCGCTGCCTGATCACTGCATGGTCACTGCATGCACCTGCAGCTTTGAGCATTCAGTGAGATTGTGTGTGTGTTTTTTTAGGTGAACATGGTGATTGGCATTCTGGTTTTTAACAAGCTTGTGTCCAAGGACGGCATCACTGATGTAAAGCTGAAGGAACGGGCTGGGTAAGAAACACACACCTAGACAAACATCAGTCACATTGCTGTCTGAGCGACTTTTAATATGGCACATGGCAGCAGTCTGACACGGGCTGTTTCTCTGGTGTCTTACAGGGCATCACTGTGGAGCTCATGTGTAGTTTTGCCTCTTCTGGCTCTGACGTGGATGTCGGCCGTGTTAGCCATCACAGATCGACGCTCCGCTCTCTTCCAGATCCTCTTCGCTGTGTTTGATTCTCTGGAGGGTTTCATTATTGTCATGGTGCATTGCATCCTGCGGCGAGAGGTGAGCATGCTGCCGATTGCGGTATGATTGATGTGTCTTTGAGCATGTGACAGCTCATATGTGTGTGTGTTTAGGTTCAGGAGGCAGTGAAGTGTCGGGTTGTGGACCGTAAAGATGATGGAAATGGCGACTCGGGCAGCTCGCTGCAGAACGGACACACACAGCTCATGGTGAGCGGAGAACACACACACTGTGATGCATGATGCTGCTAACCACAGCAATTGTAGCAAATATTGTTTATTAAAAAACTTATTTCTTGATCCTTCTTTATTTTGACTCAGTCTGATTTTGAGAAGGATGCCGACTCAAGCCGAGCAGGTGAGCACAGCGTATAAACCTTCATATACCTTCTGATAACTCAATACATGTTCTCATTATATCCATATGATCATATAGCAAAAGATTCAATCTTTTGACTTGATTAAATGAAGCATTTAACATAATAACTGTAAAGCTCACAAAGGTCACAGTTTAAAAAAGAAAAGTTCAACGTTCTCCTCTCTGCTCTTCTTCAGGTGGTATGAAGAGTTCTTCAGAGGAAAAGATGCCTCCCTCTCAGTTTCCTCTGCCCCTTGGTTCAAACTTCCACACACTTCCGTCCAACCCCAGCGGCAAGAGTCACATCCCTCCAGTCCCCGAATACTCCAGCCACACGCTCACCCTGCGGCGAGAGAAGGGTCGCGGGGTCGACCCCACCTGCGGCAAACCCGTGTATGTGTGTGACAGCGAACTGTTCAAGCAGCTGGACGCTGATCTGGCCCGGGCTCAGGCTGAGAGCGTCTGTCCGGATGGAAGCGGTTACGTTCTTCTGCCGAACACAACCTCCACCCTGCGCTCCAAACCCAAAGACGACTCCAGCACATCTAGCAAGTACAACATGAGCACCGAGCTGCCGCAGGCCCGTCTCATGCATCTGAGTGGAACCTTCGCCGAACCGCAGGCCGCCTACGCCGTTAAAACGCTCCCCGCCGACCGTGTGAGCGTCTCTTACTCAGAGCGTGACTCACCCATTCAGAACATACACAACATCTCCAGCGAGAGTCACATGACCAGCAGTCTGGGCGACACCTTTGACTCTATGAACTCTATGATGTCCAAGAGTGAAACCATCTCCACACTCTCCATGAGCTCTCTGGAGGTCAGCGAGGGGGTAAGATGACCTTCACCAGCATTAGATTAATAATACATCTAATAAATGACAGTTGCCGTGACACTGAAGTTGTTTTCTCTGACAGAGGCAGAAGTCTCGTTATGCAGAATTGGACTTTGAGGTAATTACTGTTTCCTCTTCAGATTCTGTTCAGGGCGAAATGTGTCGTTAATTGTCTCAGCTGTTTTCAGCAATTCTTTGTGTCTGATAATGAGAAGTCTGAGCAACGATACTCATGTGCTTCTGTCTGTCTGATGCAGAAGATCATGCACACGAGGAAGCGTCATCAGAACATGTTCCAGGATCTGAACAGGAAGATGCATCACACTGAGAAGGACCGAGAGTCTCCAGCATCCGATAGTAAGGTGAGCAGAAGCCCACAGTCAAATGAACTGCCGGCTTCACCCAATCAGAACTCTTCTCACAGACTGACTCATGAGAATTTGATGTTTCATGGCTTTTCTCTCCACAGTCTGTAAGATGGAGTGTTTCCTCTGCGGGAAGCGACAAAACAAACCACAGCGTAAGTTCTCCAGTTATTCAGATCTTCTTGTTAAAGGATGTTTTCTGGTTCACTGTGGGCTGTATGTCTTTACCTTTGTTTTCAATGTCACTTCAGGATAAGCAGCAGAGTCAGATGGATCGATCATGGGAGACCATGAGCAGGTCACAGGCATCGCCACCCGGCTGGGTCAGAAAAGACATGGAGCCCCTTCAGGCATCTCCTGTAGACCTCCAGGGTGTGGGATGGGAGAAGGGCGGAGCTACCATCCCCCTCGTTGGCCAAGACATCATTGACCTGCAGACGGAGGTGTGAGGGCTTTACTTTCAACCCTGAACACCTCTGTCTGCGTTTGATTTGGGAAAGAGAGCAGAAACAAGGGATGTAAAGGGCATACCTGGAACAAGGATCTGTTGTTTGAATCTGTGTCTCTCTGGCTTCAGAAGTAGCTCTCAGCTCAAGATGACACTGGCTGAGTCATTTGAAGACATCTAAATCGGGTGAAGGGTTTTCCGGGCACTGTGAAGAGAGATTCCAGTTGGTTCATCAAGAGCTTTTCCTGACACTCTTCCATCTGCTTCAGGAGGGGGCATGGCCTCCTTCCTGAACCACTTCATTTCTCTGCACCTTCAGCTGGGATGGGCAGAGCTTCCTACAGGAGGGTCAACCAGTTTCCTGGCTACTTGAGTTGTGCACCTCCAGAGCCTGTAGATATTCTCTTCAGGCTCTGCCACTTGGACACATGAACTGCAGTCGCTGTGGTCTTTGTCTTTATCTCTTTGTGTGGAACATTTCTTGACGCTTCCATCAAACTTTGGGAAACTTTTGGGGATATAATTGTACTTGAAAAAGATCTCTTCTGTTAGTATTATGAAATATTATTAATATTAATTTATTATCATTATATGATTTATCTTGTTTCTTCTTTTGTTATCATATCTGTTCATCAAACATCAAACTCAAGTTTGTTTTTAATTGCTGTTAAATACATTTATTCTCAAATCAGTACCAGAATGATCACAGCAGGGCTGATGTGTCACAGTACAGCATTCTGGGTAATGTAGGCTAAGCAGCAAGGACTCTCTGAAGATGAGCCGCATTGTTTCCTCTCTGCTCCAATGGATCAGACAGTCATGTCCCTTCATCCCTACAGACAGCTCTGTAAAGAACCAGAGGGTTGCTCTGGCCTGAGGATCCCCAGCGCACAATGTGGGTTTCCTGCTCAACTGTGAACTTCCACAGTGTCAGTGTGAGACTCCAGGGCAGCGACTCTGCCAAACGACAGTGTGACATCAAGGACAGATGCCTGATGCCCGAGTCAGACTGACTCTTGGCAGGTTTTTGATGTTCATTTTCAGAATTTGATATCATTTTTATAGAGCATTTAGACACCTTTGTCAATGTTTTAGGGACTATATTAGCTAATAAACAAGATGGACAATAATGGACAACACAAGACACTGTGTCTTGCTGCTAAAAGAAATTTCAGGAAAGAAAAATATGATATATAAACTATATTTATCTATAATATATCTATAGAGTTATGGCCTATAGATTTATTCAACTGTGCTTTAAGAAAATTCCCCTTGAGTTTTTTACTTGATTTCTTCATATTGCTGAGACACTGAATCCTTGTTCCTCTGTACAATCTCCCGTCTGTCTCCGTATGTGTGTGTAGATAACCCTTCTTGAATCCAAGTTTGCAGGGGCTTCCTGCAGTCTGTGAGTCTTTAGTAACAGAGCATCTCTGTGTATTTGACCTCCTCTTGTGATTGTACAGTTTGAAGAACAATAGGTTAAAGTGTCTCATTTATAATAAAATAAAATTAAATGACAGTGTTTGTTTTCATTAACTTGTTAACCTTAGTTAAAGTTGTAGCGTGTAATTCATCCACCACTAGTGGAACCAAACAGAATTACAAACAGTAACCCACACCCATCTGTCATTTATAACCCCACCCTAAAGTCATGCCAAAAGTGCCAGAATGACATGTCAGACCTTAAACATACAGAAAGACACTTGCAGACTCTGAACAATAAACTGGTTTAGCATCGAAAAACTTACATTGTACTTTTCCAACAAGTCTATTACATAACAGCTGCAAGCTAAATCAAATATAAAATGAATAAACTGTCATAAATAGTTAATATTGATTTCTTTCCCTAAATGAAGCAGTTGAGGCCATCGGCACCTGATGGTCTCTGATTCCTTTGCTTACAGAAAAATTAAAAATGTTACTTTAGCATTGATGGTGAGAAGACCGAACTGGTGACGACGATGATGATGATGTAGACAACAAAGATGGTGGAAATTACAGTAGCAACAGCTGTCCAACATGCCTGACAGTGTGAATATTTACAGTCATATACACACAAACTTTAGTACAGTGCAGAGTACTGAGGTGATAGTGCTGATGAGCGTATTGTTTCAGGCCTCCAATTACCTGGCCTGCTGCTCATTTCCAGTGACAATGATGAACATCTAATGTCAGAAAAGTTTGAACGTAAATGCAGAACGCTCATTTGTGTGCCGTGTGAGTGTGTGCGTGCACAGATGATCAGACGCTGCATGTGTTGCTATAGTAACCTGCTACAGAGCAGAAGTTGGAGGCTTTATGTTACTGTGGTGATAATGACAGAGGAGAAGCAGTGAGTTTTAACAGTGAGTTTCAGTTAGTAATAGATACAGAGAACCTAACACAAATAATTAAATAACAGGATATATGAGCATTTCATCTTCTGTAATGCAATTCTACTTTTTGAACTGGTTAAGATCTAACCACAGAAAACAACCACTAACTAACCACTGAAATCTCTGCTTTTTAAATTATATGATGCCACACAAGTGATAAAAGACAGAAAGAGATAATAAATGAAAAATTAAATGTTAGAACGTTAACTTCAAAATTGCAGTGAGTCTTGATCTTGAAAACTGGTGAACAATAATTATTATTGTAATATATCACATAGACAAAAAACAATATTTAGAACAATATCTGATGAATTATAATTGTTCATTATATTTATACAGCTCAATAAACAAACAAAACAAAACAAAACTTCAAAGACAGAAAATTGAAATAGTTTATAGCCATTCACTGGCTTCTGTATTATATCAACTAATTATTATTATTTATTATTATTATTTTGATAACTTTATAATTGATGGCTGTAGCTCAATAAACATTAAATGTAATAACAGTACATTGCAGCAGGTGACAGTGTGAAGTTCGCATTAACACCAGTGTGATTGTAACGTAAAAACTTCAACTTCATACATATTCAAGAGACACATTTTACTAATATTACTTTCAACATAAAGGTCCAAATACTCACAGAACCCTATTAATTTATTCCTTCATTTCTTTTATTTACTTATCTGCTTATTCCAGTTATTAATGTCAGTGTACATTTCACATAGTAATCATAGTAATAATGTGTACATCAGTTATATTATCCTCAATGGATCAACAAGTTGGTCTAAAATTTGCCTCTGTAAAAATGCAAAATTGTAAAAAGGGCTGTTTAAAGAAAATGAACTTGAAAAACACACAAACACACACAAATTCTCACACAAACACACACAGCACTAAGTGGGAGCTGTTCTGCATTTACACCCACACACACAGTGATCTCTTGTTCCCTGCAGTGCAGAATTGCAGTCTGAACTCCCGTGGCATTTGTCTGTGACGCAGAAGCGCAGCTGTAAGTCCCAGATCGCCACTTTCACATTCATCCAGCAAAATTATGTGTCACAATTTTAAACAGCGCAATTAACTTTCTCTTGATCAGAGTGAAACTAGATAAAAAATCCACACAAAGGTCTGAGTGCCACATTCATCCCATGTGATAGCACTGAGAGCTGATCCAACACACACACGCACATAACTGAGTGAGTGCTGCTCAATTACACATGCACACACTGCACTGAATGAAAGGTGTTCTCACACACACACACACACACAGAACTAAGTGAGTGCTGTTTAATTACACACACACACAGAACTAAGTGAGTGCTGTTTAATTACACATACACACACAGAACTAAGTGAGTGCTATTCACACACAGAGAGAGACAGCTGACTGAGAGCTGTTCACACACAAGCAATCAAACACAGACACACACATAGATGCCATGTTATCACACTTCTGAGTATTTTCTAGATCATTGTTATTTCAAGATCATCTCCAGATCTCCACATGATGTTTAGGCAGATCCTCCAGTCTGTGGATATAACTGCTCAGAGCTTTGATCTCATGTTGCTCTTAAAGGTTAAAAATTCATTAGTTTGAACCTACAAATGAGTTCAGAATATCTGCATGGCTGCATTTACCAGAGCAAAGCTTTTATTGAATGTGGTTTTATGTAAAGACTGATGCTGGAATGACCTCACTATATCATCCTTCTGTAGACAGTTGCCTGGAAACCATTTCCATTGGCAACAGCAGAAGTGAAAAGAGAACATATCATTCGAGCAAATCTTCCGGAATTCCATATAAGGATTCCGGATGCTCTCCGAGTTAAACTATATTACACTTTTCCTGTTACAGATAGCATTTTGTATTCTCTGATGGTTAATGTCCCTATATAAACCCTAATACTGCCACTTCTTTATTTGAGTATTTGCTCTCATGGTTATATCTGAACTTTAACAATATCTCTGCTGAAATGTTGATAACAGCATCAAGTACAGCTGACCAGTTAACTGGATGATTATTGAACTGCCTCTGAAAAGCTCAGTGTTTGAGTTCTAAACGTCTCTGTGTGAAAAGCATCAGCTGAACAGCCTAACATTAAAAGATCTTGATTCATGACATAAACCGTCTGAATGTTTTATATGTTTGATGTTTCTACTATGCACGATGCATAATGTCTCATTGTATTTTGTATCCTGTACCTCAACTGGTAGAGCGTTGCGTTTGGTTGTGGGTTCGAGTTCCAGGGGAACACATGTACTGATAAATTATGTCTTGAATGCACTGTAAGTCACTTGGATAGAAGTGTTTGTCAAATGCGTAAATGTAATGAGAACACTGCCCCCTTCTGATCGTATCAAAACTCTCTGTTGACTTGTCAGTTTTAATGAGTTTTATTGCCATGATGATTAACTATAAATTTGTATTATAAAAGCATGACATACTTGTTATTTAACATTACTAATACAAATAATAAAAATCCGGTTACTGTATTAATCTGACGAGCATTATTATGACTTAAAATGTTAGAACAAATCACAAAATTAAGTGTCCATCAGAACTGTGCAAATTTGATGATGTCATTATGAAGGCAATCAGCGGCTCTCTGTGGTGACGTCACCGGCGCACTCCTCACGGGTCGCTTTTGCTGACGTTGCGGATGGATGTCAAGGTCAACTGCTTCCGGACGCACCTGATTTCCATTGTGGGTGAATAATGCGCGCTGACTACACACTGAGTTTAACTGAATTTGATTTTCGCTTTAATTCAGTTATTTAAACATTTTCTGTTCCAGCCTTTTAATGAGTTAATGGTTTATTACGATTGTTTCTTTAACTACAGAAATTATTTTATAGCAATGTGTTTTACAGTCTAACTGAATTAATCCTAATGGGCAGTTTAGTTTAGTGAATACTGAATAAATCAGACATACATCTAGAGGGGAAGAAACAAAGGGACATTTACATTAACATTTAATCATTTAGCAGATGCTTTTATCCAAAGTGACTTATTAACTATTAAATTAAGATTAATAAGATTAATAAATAAGATTAATAAACAGAACACACACACACACACACACACACACATTAAATATATATAAATAAATATATATAAATAAATAAATATATATATATATATATATATATATATATATATATATATATATTATATATATATATATATATATATATATATATATATATATATATATATATATAATACAAATATATAGCATTTTCTATAAAATATAGAGAAATTAACTACTGAATATAAAAATGAAGTATTTAATAATATGCAATAAAGCATAAGTACATTGTGCAACAATTACATTATCTTCATAGAGGGTCAGAGTGCAATCATGATGGACTACAGAGAGAAAAACAGAGTTATAGCAAAGTCATGTATTTATATAAATTAACAAACCACCTGCAAAATAAAACAGCAGGCATCACATTTTCATCTTCTCAGATAAACTTTAAAATATAGCAATGTTTTTCTCTGTCAGAGAAACAGTCAGTGTTCCTGAGGGCAACAAACAGATTTGACACACAGCTAAACATAACCAATAACAAACAGCCTTACAGATGTGTTATTTGAGACAGTTTCCGACGGTCCGCGTGCAGTTCGTCTCCGGGCCGGCAGGTGGCGGCAGTGAAGTTGAGCGCTGTTTTGTCTTCTGTTTGTTCTCTGCTCGTTTATTTCAGCTCGTTTCGATCCGCACAAGGACAATCTGATTATAAAGTCTCTGAATCATCTGCGGTTTTATTGTCAGGCGGTACCGGCCATGGCTCGACTGCTGAGGAGCAGTTTGAGGGGCTATTTCACCACTCAGCTCCGGATGGGATCCGACCAGGTACTGAAGTCTGATTACTTGAGAGTTTTATTGGTTAGATTACCAATAATCTTACATGTGTTTCGAGTGTGAGTAAAGTCTGATAACTTTAACGATCCACGGGCCCTTGACAGTACATACCTTATCACCAGCTCTTTCTCTGTCTTTTGGTTTCATAGTACTGATTGTTTTCTATACAGTATTGCCAAAAATACCACGCACAGCAGAAGCAGGGGCAGGACAAGACAAACACTGTGAATGACAATAAGTTGTCACTATCGGTTATTGGTCATCTCTCTCTCTCTCTCTCTCTCTCTCTCTCTCTCTCTCTCTCTCTCTCTCTCTCTCTCTCTCTCTCTCTCTCGAGTTGGGTGAGTTGGGTAAAGGAGCGGGTAAAGGAGGGGGTGCGGGCGGGCCGGTGCGGGAGGCCGGAGGAGCGTTTGGCAAGAAGGAGGCAGCGGAGGAAGAGCGTTACTTTAAGTGAGTTAAACTTCATTTATTCTGTCTCCTCTGTGTTTTCAGCGTGCTGTATCGCCATAACAAATAACTATATATTTTTATTTATCACGCAGTTGTTTCGAAACATTTCGGAGCGTTTCATAATAATTCGGCATCTCAGGGTGTAACCTTCTTCAGAAAACGAGTAATATTGTGCTGATGAGTACCTCTCTTAAGTTCAACCTAATCTGTTCAATGTGTTTACAAAAATGTGCATTTGTTAGACTTTTCTTGTATATACATTTCCCTATACAAAGTAAAAGTGTCAGTAATGGTGATAATGACCCAGTGTTGATTGACAGGCAGAAGGAAAAGGAGCAGCTGGCCGCCCTGAGGAAACATCATGAGGAGGAGATCGATCATCATAAGAAAGAGATTGAGCGTCTGCAGAAAGAGATCGACAGACACAAGGGCAAGATCAGAAAACTGAAACATGACGACTGAAGCACTACCATCACATCTCAGATCTCTGCGTGTGCCTGAGGGACTTCTCTCTGCCTGTAATACATTGTGATCAGCACGATTAGGTCTCTTGTGTCATGAATAATCGAACCAAACCCTGTTTGCTATCTTTAAACCCAATTTCCTGTACATCAAAACAATAAAATTATTATCGCGACAGTTGTTTCCAGAGGGTTCTCTGCCAAATGCATACATGTAAAAGTCATATAAAATCCTCATTGATTAAGAGGATCCTTTAATTTGTCCGCCGCTGGCGTGTACGAGCATTCTGCGTTCCGCCCATAAGCAGCCTGTGCGGGCGCGCCCCCGCGCTCTGTGCGCCGGGACGCAGCCGGTCCGCCGCGTGAGGAAGTGGCGCTGTTGTTTGAGCGGCGGGACCGTCGTTCTGTCTCGTGGTTCATCAGAAGAGGTTTTTCCGTGCTCGGTGAGTCGTGCCGTTCATGAACCGGGGCTGACCGTGCTCTACCGTTCTCTCGTGCCGTTCGGTGAATATAATCGCGGTAAGTGCGCGCGGCGGGCATTTGGGGGTATGATTGTGTCTGTCTGCTTTGATGGTGCTGTAGGCCGCGTGAGGCGCGGGAATCTTTATGTCTCCGGTTTGACCGTTTAACGGGATTAATGTGAGCGCTTCGGGAGTTGTGTCGGGTCACAGACGTCACACGTGAGCTAAAGATCAATCACGAACGCTGCGCGACGCTGAAACGCGCCTTAGCACCGCGCTGCTAGCCTCATGCGCGAGGGGGCGGAACTGTGTGTGTGTGTGTGTTTATGAGTGTGTGTGTGTGTGTTTTCAGACTGTGTTTATGAGTGTGTGTGTGTGTGTTTTCAGACTGTGTTTATGAGTCTGTGTGTGTGTGTTTTCAGACTGTGTTTATGAGTCTGTGTGTGTGTGTGTGTGTTTATGAGTGTGTGTGTGTGTGTGTTTATGAGTGTGTGTGTTTTCAGACTGTGTTTATGAGTGTGTGTGTTTTCAGACTGTGTTTATGAGTGTGTGTGTTTTCAGACTGTGTTTATGAGTCTGTGTGTGTGTGTTTTCAGACTGTGTTTATGAGTCTGTGTGTGTGTGTTTTCAGACTGTGTTTATGAGTGTGTGTGTGTGTGTGTGTTTCAGACTGTGTTTATGAGTCTGTGTGTGTGTGTGTTTATGAGTGTGTGTGTTTTCAGACTGTGTTTATGAGTGTGTGTGTGTGTGTGTGTGTGTTTATGAGTGTGTGTGTTTTCAGACTGTGTTTATGAGTCTGTGTGTGTGTGTTTATGAGTGTGTGTGTGTGTGTGTGTTTCAGACTGTGTTTATGAGTCTGTGTGTGTGTGTGTTTATGAGTGTGTGTGTTTTCAGACTGTGTTTATGAGTGTGTGTGTGTGTGTGTTTATGAGTGTGTGTGTTTTCAGACTGTGTTTATGAGTCTGTGTGTGTGTGTTTATGAGTGTGTGTGTGTGTGTGTGTGTTTTCAGACTGTGTTTATGAGTGTGTGTGTGTGTTTTCAGACTGTGTTTATGAGTGTGTGTGTGTGTTTTCAGACTGTGTTTATGAGTCTGTGTGTGTGTGTTTATGAGTGTGTGTGTTTTCAGACTGTGTTTATGAGTGTGTGTGTGTTTTCAGACTGTGTTTATGAGTCTGTGTGTGTGTTTTCAGACTGTGTTTATGAGTCTGTGTGTGTGTTTATGAGTGTGTGTGTGTGTTTATGAGTGTGTGTGTTTTCAGACTGTATTTATGAGTCTCTGTGTGTGTGTGTTTATGAGTGTGTGCGTTTTCAGACTGTGTTTATGAGTGTGTGTGTGTGTGTGTGTGTGTGTTTTCAGACTGTGTTTATGAGTCTGTGTGTGTGTTTATGAGTGTGTGTGTGTGTGTTTATGAGTGTGTGTGTGTGTGTTTATGAGTGTGTGTGTGTGTGTGTTTTCAGACTGTGTTTATGAGTGTGTGTTTTCAGACTGTGTTTTCAGACTGTGTTTATGAGTGTGTGTGTGTGTGTGTATTTTCAGACTGTGTTTATGAGTGTGTGTGTGTGTGTGTGTTTTTTCAGACTGTGTTTATGAGTGTGTGTTTTCAGACTGTGTTTATGAGTGTGTGTGTGTTTTCAGACTGTGTTTATGAGTCTGTGTGTGTGTTTGTTTTCAGACTGTGTTTATGAGTCTGTGTGTGTGTGTGTGTGTGTGTGTGTTTTTTTCAGACTGTGTTTATGAGTGTGTGTGTGTGTTTTCAGACTGTGTTTATGAGTGTGTGTGTGTTTATGAGTGTGTGTGTGTGTTTTCAGACTGTGTTTATGAGTGTGTGTGTGTGTGTATGTTTTCAGACTGTGTTTATGAGTGTGTGTGTGTGTTTTCAGACTGTGTTTATGAGTGTGTGTGTGTGTTTTCAGACTGTGTTTATGAGTGTGTGTGTGTGTTTTCAGACTGTGTTTATGAGTGTGTGTGTGTTTTCAGACTGTGTTTATGAGTGTGTGTGTGTGTGTGTTTTCAGACTGTGTTTATGAGTGTGTGTGTGTGTGTGTATTTTCAGACTGTGTTTATGAGTGTGTGTGTGTTTTCAGACTGTGTTTATGAGTGTGTGTGTGTGTTTTCAGACTGTGTTTATGAGTGTGTGTGTGTTTTCAGACTGTGTTTATGAGTGTGTGTGTTTTCAGACTGTGTTTATGAGTGTGTGTGTGTGTGTGTGTGTTTTCAGACTGTGTTTATGAGTGTGTGTGTGTGTGTGTGTGTGTGTGTGTGTGTTTTCAGACTGTGTTTATGAGTAAGTGAGTGAGTGTGTGTGTGTGTGTGTGTGTGTGTGTGTTTTCAGACTGTGTTTATGAGTGTGTGTGTGTGTGTGTTTTCAGACTGTGTTTATGAGTGTGTGTGTTTTCAGACTGTGTTTATGAGTGTGTGTGTTTTCAGACTGTGTTTATGAGTGTGTGTGTGTGTGTTTTCAGACTGTGTTTATGAGTGTGTGTGTGTGTGTGTGTGTTTTCAGACTGTGTTTATGAGTGTGTGTGTGTGTGTTTGTTTTCAGACTGTGTTTATGAGTGTGTGTGTGTTTTCAGACTGTGTTTATGAGTGTGTGTGTGTGTGTGTGTGTTTTCAGACTGTGTTGTGTGTGTGTGTGTGTGTGTGTGTGTGTGTTTTCAGACTGTGTTTGTGAGTGTGTGTTTTCAGACTGTGTTTATGAGTGTGTGTGTTTTCAGACTGTGTTTATGAGTGTGTGTGTGTGTGTGTGTTTTCAGACTGTGTTTAATGTGTGTGTGTGTGTGTTTTCAGACTGTGTTTATGATGTGTGTGTGTGTGTGTTTTCAGACTGTGTTTATGAGTGTGTGTGTGTGTGTGTGTTTTCAGACTGTGTTTATGAGTGTGTGTGTGTGTGTGTTTTCAGACTGTGTTTATGAGTGTGTGTGTGTGTGTGTTTTCAGACTGTGTTTATGAGTGTGTGTGTGTGTGTGTTTTCAGACTGTGTTTATGAGTGTGTGTGTGTGTGTGTTTTCAGACTGTGTTTATGAGTGTGTGTGTGTGTGTTTTCAGACTGTGTTTATGTGTGTGTGTGTGTTTTCAGACTGTGTTTATGTGTGTGTGTGTGTTTTCAGACTGTGTTTATGAGTGTGTGTGTGTGTGTTTTCAGACCGTGTTTATGAGTGTGTGTGTGTGTGTGTGTGTGTGTGTTTTCAGACCGTGTTTATGAGTGTGTGTGTGTGTATGTGTGTGTGTTTTCAGACCGTGTTTATGAGTGTGAGTGTGTGTGTGTGTGTGTGTGTTTTCAGACTGTGTTTATGAGTGTGTGTGTGTTTTCAGACTGTGTTTATGAGTGTGTGTGTGTGTGTGTGTTTTCAGACTGTGTTTATGAGTGTGTGTGTGTTTTCAGACTGTGTTTATGAGTGTGTGTGTGTGTGTGTGTGTGTTTTCAGACTGTGTTTATGAGTGTGTGTGTTTTCAGACTGTGTTTATGAGTGTGTGTGTGTGTGTGTGTGTGTGTGTGTGTGTGTTTTCAGACTGTGTTTATGAGTGTGTGTGTGTGTGTTTTCAGACTGTGTTTATGAGTGTGTGTGTGTGTGTTTTCAGACTGTGTTTATGAGTGTGTGTGTGTGTGTGTTTTCAGACTGTGTTTATGAGTGTGTGTGTGTGTGTGTGTGTGTTTTCAGACTGTGTTTATGTGTGTGTGTGTGTGTGTGTGTGTTTTCAGACTGTGTTTATGAGTGTGTGTGTGTTTTCAGACTGTGTTTATGAGTGTGTGTGTGTGTGTTTTCAGACCGTGTTTATGAGTGTGTGTTTTCAGACCGTGTTTATGAGTGTGAGTGTGTGTGTGTGTTTGTGTGTGTTTTTAGACTGTTTATAAGTGAGTTTGTGTGTGTTTTCAGACTGTTTATGAGCGAGTGTGTGTGTTTTCAGACTGTGTTTATGAGTGTGTGTTTTCAGACTGTGTTTGTGTGTGTGTGTGTGTGTGTGTTTTTAGACTGTTTATAAGTGAGTTTGTGTGTGTTTTCAGACTGTTTATGAGCATGTTTCTGTGTTTTCAGACTGTGTTTATGAGTGAGTGTGTGTGTGTGTTTTAGACTGTTTATAAGTAAGTGTGTTTTCAGACTATGTTTGTGTGTTTTAGACTGTTTATGAGTGAGTGTGTGTCTTAGACTGTGTGTGTGTGTATTCATTTTGATAATACTGTTTTAATGTCTGTGAAACAGCACTGCCCTCTGTTTGACCATGTGTGTTTGTGTGTATGTGTCAGAGTTATGGCTGCTGAGGTGAATGGCAGCTCTGGTCTGGTCAAAGAAGAAGAGGAGCCCATGGATGTGTCTGGTTCACACTCAGAGAACTACCAGACGCTGCTGGATGCTGGACTGACACAGAAGGTTGCTGAGAGTCTAGACAACATCTTTCAGACTGGTGGGTCCTTCTGGAGCTCTGACATCATTTGCTTAGAGCAGATAGTCTTTAACAATTGACCATGTTTACGTTTTGATCAATCACTGTCTTTGTTCTGAATTGAGCACGGTTCGTGAGTGTTTGAAAAGTTGATAATGTTTTCAAAATCTTAAGCACCAGTGCTAGGCCTGAGTCCTCTGTGAAGACCTTGTGCTGAACAGATCTTTGGAGACTGGCCTTCATGTTTGTGTGTGTGTGTTCAGGATTGGTGGCATATGCTGATCTGGACGAGCGGGCGCTGGATGCTCTGAGGGAGTTTAATGAGGAGGGTGCGCTGTCAGTCTTACAGCAGTTCAAAGAGTCTGACCTCTCTCATGTGCAAGTCAGTCACCTCCATACATCAACACTGTTCTACATAAAGTTTATACATTTATGTTCAGGTCAAGCTTATATCTTGTGTACTCATACTGCAGATTTACTATGATATTTTACAGATAAGAGTGCTTTACTACGATTGATTACAGAATAAGAGTGCTTTACTGTGATTGGTTACAGAATAAGAGTGCTTTACTGTGATTGGTTACAGAATAAGAGTGCTTTCCTTTGTGGGGTAATGAAGACATACAGACAGAGAGAAAAACAGGGCAGTAAAGTTCAAGAGTCGACGAAGGGACCTGATGAGTCCAAGATAAAGGTAAGGTCATGTGTTGGGTATTGTATTTCTCACATATTATCTACAATTTTTTATTAACTCAAATGATGTATGAGATCATCTGCAGCAGTTAAAAGTCATGTGTTAGACTTGTTTTAGTGTCAGTGTGATGATTAGGTTACTTTACTGCTCACTCTGATGTCATTTCTGGGACCCTCAGGCTCTGCTGGAGAGGACGGGTTACACTCTAGACGTCACCACAGGACAGAGAAAATATGGAGGGCCCCCCCCAGAGGATGTGTTCTCAGGCCCGCAGCCGGGCATCGGCACCGAGGTGATCTGAGCTCAACCCTTGCAGCTGCGCCACTGCAGTGGAGCTTCTGAACGTGACACGTGTGTGCGCATATGTGTGTGTTTCTCCAGGTGTTTGTGGGAAAGATCCCGCGTGACCTGTATGAAGATGAGCTGGTTCCTCTGTTTGAGAAGGCGGGTCCAATCTGGGACCTGAGGTTAATGATGGACCCGCTCACCGGTCAGAACCGTGGCTATGCTTTCATCACCTTCTGCAGCAAAGATGCTGCACAGGAAGCTGTGAAACTGGTCTGTGTCCACATGCACACACACACACACACGCACACACACAAGCTTTAATGTGAATTTAATGTGCAGTGACTCAAACTCAAGCAAACTTTTAGTGAAAATTCACCTTTTCAATGTCAAAATAGGTCACCTACGAGATTCGCGAAGATCTGATGAGAAGGGGGTGGGGGGTTCGGTCGGGCAGATCAAATGTAAACGATGATCTTACACCAGGCGGGTAAATAAAGAACCAGTTGTTCACATAAGTACAATGTTTATCTTAACTTTAAAAATGCTCTATAAAGTATTTTAATAAAGTACATTTTTTATAACTTTTTTATAACGAGATTTTGCCTGAATGCTTTCAGCCTGGGTAAAATGTTGGAACAATAAATTAAAACAATGTTTTTTTGTGAAAAAAGTTTCTCATGTATGACAACAGCACAAGTTCTCTGTCCTCTCGCTTTACTGTTGATGTGGTCATCTCCATGATTTTTTTGTGTTTAATGTGTAGTTGTTTTGCCCTGCATAAAACACATGAAACCTTTTTTATCCCTTACCTGTTAGAATGAGCTTTCAGCCAGATATACTTGTAGCGAGACATGAGCATGTAAAGCAAATATCTTTAAAACAATGTCCGTGTGGAGCATTACCCCCTAGTTGTGGCAGGTTTTCTCTGTCCACACAATGTTCTCACCTTTCTTACACCTTATCTGTGTGCATTCCTGAATGTGTTTATTTTAAATTATGTTAAATAAAGCATAAGGGATTGGTCAGGATGGGTAACTAGTCATCCAACAGCAAAGTTTCATTGTCGTTCTATTACAGTATCAGATGAGTCTCTATGTTCTGTATGTAAAGACACTAACTGATCTGTTATTGTGAGAATATGAATCTCTTTAAATAGTGTCTCCAGTTCTTGCTGGTTTCTCATTCTCTTACTGTCAGTACAAAGTGTATACAGTGTGTAAGAGTGTGTTTCTCTCATCAGTGTGACAACTATGAGATTCGGTCCGGGAAATATCTGGGTGTCTGCATCTCTGTGGCCAATAACCGTCTCTTCGTGGGATCCATTCCAAAGAACAAGACGAGGGAAAGTATCCTGGAGGACTTTGGCAAAGTGACAGGTGAGGAGCCCAGAGCACAGCTGTGATGTGTGCAGGGTCGCATGTAAGAGACTAATGTGTGTGTGTGTGTGTGTGTGTGTGTCAGAGGGTTTGCAGGAGGTCATCTTATACACTCAGCCAGATGATAAGAAGAAGAACCGCGGGTTCTGTTTTCTGGAGTATGAAGATCATAAATCGGCGGCTCAAGCACGTCGCAGACTTATGAGCGGTAAGGTGAAGGTTTGGGGAAACCCAGTGACGGTGGAGTGGGCTGACCCAGTGGCTGAGCCTGACCCTGAGGTCATGGCCAAGGTGAGCAAGTGTTTTTGCTGTACAGTATTTCAACGGATGCGTCACTGAGTGCACCAGAAACTCTGGTGTAAAAGTAGATGACAGGACAGCCCTGCTGATCTGAGTGTTTGTGTGTCAGGTGAAGGTGTTGTTTGTGCGTAAACTGGCCACCCCTGTCACAGAAGAGCTGCTGGAGAAAACCTTTTCACAGTTCGGAAAACTGGAGCGAGTAAAGAAGCTTAAAGATTATGCATTTGTTCACTTCGAGGAGCGAGATGCTGCAGTCAAGGTAAAATTCTCAAAGGCAAATCACTTGTGACATCACTAACATCAGTCCCATTTAGAATGACAACCTGTCAATATCAGGAACATTTGTGTGGATTTGAAATTAATAAAATAACCCGTAACATGAGTGGAATCTCTGAATGATTTGTGAAAATAAGCAGTAAATGACAGTTATGAAAATTCACTGGTCAAAAGTGTGCTGACTGATAAACCACTCAAGGAAACAAAACAACAGAGCTGTGTGATGTTTTGGTTGTTTGTTGTACAGGCGATGCAGGAGATGAACGGGAAGGAGCTTGGCGGTGAGGAGATTGAGATCGTGCTGGCGAAGCCTCCAGATAAAAAAAGGAAAGAACGACAAGCAGCGAGACAAACCAGCAGAAACACAGGGTTAGAATTACAACTCTGTTATGTGATTGGTCAGAATTAAAACATTTTCCTGTAATAGAATGGAAGTTTTTTGGGCAGCACAGAACTAACTGTTTCTGTCTCCACCTGTGTAGGTATGATGACTATTATTACTACCCCCCTCCTCGCATGCCTCCCCCAGGGCGCAGCCGTGGGCGTGGACGGGGGGCCTACGCTTATCCCCCTGATTACTATGGTTACGAAGAGTACTACGATGATTACTACGGTTACGACTACCATGACTACCGAGGTGGTTATGACGACTTGTATTATGG
The DNA here is from genome assembly GCA_036877525.1 of Chromobotia macracanthus. Lineage (NCBI taxonomy): Eukaryota > Metazoa > Chordata > Actinopteri > Cypriniformes > Botiidae > Chromobotia > Chromobotia macracanthus. Next base: position 97,901 of record JAZGTH010000069.1, read on the forward strand.
TTACGACGACGGTTATTCTATGAGGGGGCGTAGCAGCCGCGGCAGCCGCGGGACTCCGCCTCCACCCCGAGCTCGTGCTGTCCCTCCCACACGTGGCCGGGGCAGCTATCCTCTGAGAGTAGGGGCTCCTCTGGGAGCAGGGCGGGGTGGCCGTGGTGTCCGTGGAGGGCCCTTTCAGCCTCCGAGGGGCCGTGGCACACGAGGGGCCCGGGGAAACCGTGGCGGCAATGTTGGCGGAAAGAGGAAGGCGGACGTGTTTAACCAGCCGGACTCCAAACGGCGCCAGACCACAAACCAGCAGAACTGGGGCTCACAACCCATCGCTCAGCAGCCGCTACAGCAGAGCTCCGATTACTCTGGTAACTATGGTTACAGCAACGACACGCTGGAGTTTTCTCAAGATTCGTACGGCCAGCAGTGGAAATAGAAGCATGTGAAACTCATCCAGACACCTACTGACCCTTCCTGAGAAACAAGACCTGTTATTGGACAGCAGTGTTTGACTTTTCTATTCTCCAATCCCCCCAGATTCTGCTCAAAGCCTGCAACTGACTGTACACATCCTGATTGGCTAAAGAGCAGAATGTATCCGCCACTGAGGTCCACCCCTCACACTCTGACCTGAGCAGGACGTTTGTCTTAATCACTTTTATTCCTTCATCTTTCCTTTTTTAAATCAACAATGAACATTTTAAAGCAGATACTGATTTCCAAACAAGCATGTGCGTGTGGACATTAAAATCATGAAATTACCTTCTAAATAGATGTTGTCCCCCCACAGTCTCTCTCTCTCTGTCTGTCTCTGTCTCTCTCTTTCAGTACTAGTGGCATTAGGGACTTGCTTGTAAATAATGGCTGTTGACTAGAGCTTTGTTTTCATTCTTGTTTTTCTTTGTATTTTTGCAGATGTGGAGAAAAGAATCCACAGGAAGGAATACAGAATTTTGTAGCAGGAGTGCTGTTAAACGTGTCTGTTCGCTTTTCTGTTTGTAATTCAATCGTGTTTTAAAAACTGATATACTGATGTTATAACTTCAGGTGTTTGTTTTTTCTTTTTCCATTTGGGGTTTTGCTGGTGAGGGTTTGGTCTGGCTGACCTTAAGAGCTGTGACCGACTGGTCTGATGTTTGTATTTATAACTTTTTTGTTTGTTCAGTTTCAATAAAACTCAGTCGAACAACTTTTTGTTTCGTAATTTTATAACCACCAATATAGGGGTGACTGGGGTTAGTTTTCACAGGGGGAATCTCTGTAACTGTAATGTTTTGAGTCAATAGTCCAATCTTAAATCTGTTTGTCCTTCTAGTGATGGTTTAGTACATTTCAAAGGTTTCAAACACCTATTTTAAAATGCTCCTAAACAGTTTGTGTGAATGCTATCCTCAAACTAAAATTTGTATAGATGTAAGATTTTAGAGATCAAAAGATTTTTCATTGTGGTAAACAGGGTCAGGACAAATTGTGATGTAGATGTTACAAATATAAAACTGATGTTTCACTACAACTGCTTCTATAGTTTTTTCCTGGAAAATACCCCCACGAAGTTGTTTTAGTATATTTGCCTCTGCAGAAAATAAACCTCTCTAAGAAATGTTTACACTGAGTGACAGTACCCCAAGTGTCCCAGTATTCAGTGATGTAATTGTAGTTACTTGTATATGTGTGACACTTTTTCAGTGGATATTATTTCCACTGTGATATTTTTGTACAGCAGGCGAAATTCAAGAATCTGAGATATTTCATTTGGGTCCGGGATGAACGTATATGTGTGTGTGTGTGCATGAATGGGACGCTTCTTCATTTGTCTGTTTGTACCTCCGTTGCATTAGGATTGCATTGAATCATTAAACATTTCTCCGGTTGTTTAGGACCTCCTGCAGGAAATCTGAGCTCGCTGTCCAGCACGTGGCGACGCTCATTCATCATCATCATCATCATCATCGTGAGTTTTTTTCACTGTTTTCAAGAAGCTCGTCAGAGACAGTTCGTAGTGTTAAACATTTAGTACTAGAGATCTTTAGTAGCATATGCTAAATGAAGCATCGCTATTGCTCATAGTTAGATGTTTAATCAAACTCAACACAAGTGTTACCTTCGGCCACACTTAAAGCAGAGATGCGCTATTAATTCAAGTCAAGTGGAGTTTATTGCCATTTTAACCCTATACAAGTACATAGTGAAACAAAACAGCGTTTCTCCAAGATCAAGGTGCTACATAAACACAGAACAACGCAGAACTACAAGGCTTCATCATTTATACATAATTTATAAATTATGTAGCCTTGTAGTTCTGTGTTGTCTAAAATAAAATTGTATTTTATATAGATTTTGTACGATGTTGCAATGTTTTAAAGCGGCTTTACATATAATACGAATAAAACAGACAACAGAACAATTATAAACCATTGCGCTACATTTTCAAGTATTCAAGCTGCTTTGAAGCAATGTAACGTTGTAAAAACCGCTATATAAATAAAATTGAATTTAATTAAAAAAGGTTTGAGATGGGAATGCAATTTAGTATTTCCCTGGGGTCAAGTTGTGTTTTTATAAGAGGTAAGAGAGCAGCCAGCTTGTAAGTTTTTGAGACATATCCCAGCACTAATGATGAGTTAATAATACTAGAGGATTACTTTAATAAACCATCAAAACCGTTCGACGTGTTAAAACAAGCGACAAAATACCTTAGATTTACAGGAAGGGACTCGAGCCAAATACAGAGATGTGGCTATGAGCCATTCATTTTATAGATTGATTAATATCAATGTTATAAACTTTACGTTTCGACAGCTTGGAAAAAAATGAATTTTTGCTTCGTTTCCACGGGCGTCTTTGGCTGGTCTAGAGACATACACATCAGAACATACATGTACTTATCTTTCCTTAATGTTGCTTTAATTTAAACAGTTAAATAAGGATCGTATGGGATTTAAGACATTATAACTGTAATATTTCTCTTTAACGCTGCTTTGAAACGATCTGAAAAGGGGTTAACCCTAACCATAATCTTTGCAAATACAACACTGCTTTAAACATCTGGTCAAAATTATTTATACTTTATTCTTTATTTTCCCCTTCTTGTTTGAAGGTAAACCAAGCATATGAGAACTAACCAATGTGTTTCAGCCATTTTAAGTCAACGGTGTGGTATGAATTTAAAGTGAATGAAAGTAGAACTTTTAGTAGTAGAAGAGTTGTTTTTGTACTTATATGCTATTAAAATCTAAAAATATGGCTGAATTGTTAATGAGGGACTTCAATTGTGGGAAGTGATGACGCCTTCCCTTGACATGACGTCACCGCGGCAAGATGGCGACTGTAGGCGGAGAAGCGGCGGGCGGCAGCGGTGAAGACGCGTTTCAAACCTTCTATACAGAGGTGAAAATAAAATAAATTTAACACAGCTGGATATAAATATAAAAAGCAAGCATATCTGTCTTCATATCTACACACATACACACACTCTGTGTACAGCATCAGTCACATGCGTAGTGCGGTGTATATAGACTCAGATCTACACACACACTCTGCATACAGCATCAGTCCCATACGTAGTGTGAGAGACCAAATAAACACTGACCTCAGAACAAATCTGATGGGACTGTATCTGTCTGATCGTGTGTATCTGATGTAATGAATGATCTCAGCACAGATCTAATTGTATGATTAATGTTTGTTTTGTAGGTGAAGCAGATTGAGAAGAGAGACTCTGTTTTAACTTCCAAACAGCAGATCGACAGATTATTGAGACCAGGATCTTCATACTTCAATCTCAATCCATTTGAAGTGAGAAATCTGCTCTCATGAGTCATTTCATCTTTGATTCTGGACATAATCAGACGTGATTTGACTGATAGCCCTGCTGATGTTTTTCACTGTCTGGATGTGTGAATGTTTTCTTGTGCAGGTGCTTCAGATTGACCCTGATGCCACAGACGAGGAGCTTAAGAAACGTTTTCGACAGGTAATTATTGAAAATACTTCAACATTTATATTTCCCACATGAAACATATAAACACATGTTGTGTACTATTTAACAAATAGTAATTTTACACAAAGAAACTATCAGTATATAAAACTGGTTACAGAGAAGAACATTATTGAAGAAAAGGTTCCTTGTAACCAACAGCAACCTGTCTGTCTGTCTGTCTGTTCTCAGTTGTCTATTCTGGTTCATCCAGACAAGAATCAAGATGATGCAGATCGGGCACAGCAGGCGTTTGAAGGTAAATGTTATAGTACCATTATTTAAATTTGCTGGTTAGACGGTCATTGCACTATTTTTAAAGTCCTTGTCTTCAACTGTGTGCATGTCTAGCGGTTGATAAGGCCTATAAGATGCTGCTGGACCCTGAGCAGAAGAAGAAAGCTTTGGATGTCATCCAAGCAGGGAGGGAGTATGTGGAACACATGGTGAGAGAGACATCAACACTCATCTGATATGAGTGTGTGTGTTTTGATGATGTTAATGTTTTTTGCTCAGATGAGCCAGAAGAGGAAGCAGCTGAAGAAGGAGGGGAAGCCCACAGTGGTGGAGGAGGACGATCCTGAGCAGGTGCAGAAATCAGATGCATGTCTTTACTCTGCAGGACCTTCAGTATCCGTATGATTTCATGAAGTTCAAGCACTGAAGGGTTAGAGGTCTGAAGTCCATCTGACCTCCATACAGTCCAGATCTTCTCTCAGTTCTGTTGCTCAATATTCACGTTCAGACTGGTTAAAAAGTACGTGTCACCATAAGAACAAGCCTTGATATTATGTTTTTGGAATACTTTATTCTGACTGGTCCATCCAGCAGTCTGATGTTCCTGTGCTCTTACAGTCAACACCTCTATGGAGGGAAACAACAACATTACAGCAGTCTGTTCTGATCTGATGTTGTTTGTTTGTTTGCAGTTCAGGCAGGCCGTTTATAAACAGACCATGAAACTTTTTGCTGAGCTGGAAATCAAAAGAAAAGAACGAGAAGCAAAAGAGATGCACGAAAGGTCAAACACACACATTCAGATTATCTAATTGAATTGTGCTGTGATTCAAACACAATGTGAATCACTTTCTGATTACAGGAAGAGACAAAGAGAGGAAGAAATAGAGACACAGGAACGAGCGAAGAGAGAGAGAGAGTGGCAGAAGAACTTTGAGGTTCAGCTGTTTTCTGCTTTAAACACCAGCTCTGGTTGAATGATTCTTACAAAAATAATTTTACCCCAAAATCAAAGCAGAGAAAAAAAACTGATTTACTTAAAAGAACATATTTGTAGAACCATTAGGGAAAAGCATTAGTATTTTGCTTTTTGAGGTGAAATATTGTAACAGGTTTCAGTAGCTTCATTAACTTTCAACTAAAGAGATTTAGATTTAGAAACAAGACGTCTGTAATTCTGTCCACATCTTTGTATGTTTAGGAAACCCGTGATGGACGTGTGGACAGCTGGCGAAACTTCCAGGCCAAAGGAAAGACAAAGAAAGAGAAGAACCGAACCTTCCTGAAGCCGCCCAAAGTCAAGATGGAGCAGCGAGAATGAGACACATTCGTCTCTCATTATGTACATACTGATAAATAATTTTGTTTCTCATGTAGTTAAACAAACTTTGACACATCACGTTTTATGTTCTGCAAATAAATGTGTGTAGATATTTGTAGTTGCTAGTTTTTAATATTGTAAACAAACTGCTGTTTGCCTTATTTTGAGTTTATTTATTATTCATTTTATTTACATGACAAATTCTGGCTAGAGTTGAAATTAAAACCGACTTAGTGAAGCTTTGCAAAGATGTTTATTCTATATAATAAATGATTTACTGTCAAACATCCATGAAATACACATTTTTATTCTAGTACAGTAGTAATGTGATTTTGTCTGCGCCGTAGAATGCAAACATGCGGATAGAATCATTTGTGATACACCGTGACGCAGTTTGTCCTGCAGGTGTCGCTATGACGTCACAGGCACGATCGGAGAAAAGCGTAAACAAAAACAGCAGAGAAACCTTTTCTCAGTTGAGGAAAAAGCACAAAATCTCGGAACTTCAGAGTCCGAGAGAGATTATGTTTGACATTCACGTGGAAATATTCCGATGTTTAATAAATGGTGATTTATTAAATGCTTGCAGTTTTATTTCTCTACCTTTAAGTAAAATGTACATCTTCTCCCTGGACTTTATGGGCAGTTACGTGTTATTACGTCTACGTGTTAACAGTGAAATAATATATCTTACATATCAAAGCGCCACCGTAAATGTTTCATAGATGTTCATGTACATATTGGGGCAACTGTACCTACAGGTGAAACAGTAACATCAAATTTCTGATCTCAACACACAGCAGATGTGATCGGTCATTTGTGAATTAAACACTGACGATCAGAAGCTGTTCACATGAATATGATCAAAACTGTTAGTGATGGTTGACAAATAGCACTAATTATGTACAAATAACCAGTTAAAATAGCTTAAACGAAAACTGCTGTGGGTTCAGCTGTTCACTGTCTCACCTAAAGATGTGTTTGTATAGAGAGATGATGTTTGGATCTACAACATTAATAAAACCCAAACTGCTGTGGCCTTAAAATACATGCAATTCTACATACAGACAAGAATGGTTGTGATATCGTTAAAAAACCAAACATCCCATCAAGTGAAAAATGTCTGAAAATTCATACTTGAGGTGTGACCGTTTAGTTAAGTTACTGCTTTTTGAGTGTAATTATAATTACTTATTTACAAAAATACAGATTCTGTCCCTCAAAATTTGTTTACAACAAAAATTAAAACAAACAGTAGTTGATTACTTACAGGTCAGATGGTTTGTTTCGGTGGGCGGTTCTTGGTCTGTAATGTGGACCAGACTTTGTTAATATTCAAAGGTCTGGCTACCTGACACTGGCTTTTCTGTCTCAGCATCACAGTTCGTAGTCTGCCATCTGCACGCACACACACACGCACGCACACACACACACCCCTACCTCTGCATCAGGCAACACTTCAGTCTGATCTCTTTAGAGTGAGTGTATGAATAATGGAAGTCCAGCATTATGAAGCACATTATGTTCTGTAGTTCTGTATGCTGAAACCTTCAAACTGCTTATGTAATGCAAATCTGAATCTCAAAACATTCGTTCATTCAGAACCTTCACTAAAGACAGAACCAAGTAATATAAGTCAGTTCCTTATACAAAGCTTCAGAAGATCTGGAATATAGGGCTCAGTCATCATATGAACTTTTACATTTACAACACATATATGTTAGTTTTATCGTATTTATATAAACTGGTGTGAATCTCCCTTTATTGACAGAGAAAAGACACACCAGTTTAGGCTACAGAACATAATCATATACAGCAATCACACACACAACACTGTCCACTCACCCAATGTTACCGAATAGATTAGAACTGAGATTAATTTGTCCACAGTGTGAACAAACAAAAATCATGTTTACAGTAATAAAACAACAATGCCTGTGAAGCCATGGCCTACACTGAATATAGAACAGATCAGCACAATGTGAAGCTATCGTCGAGCAATGTAGTTGCTCACAAACAGTGACATAGACAGAGTGGGGCTATGTCATTTACAACGGTTTCAAATGCGACTGGGTTAGGCAGAAACTGTTACAATGCCCGTCCCCCAAAAATGTTTTATATTTCCAATACAAAAAAGTGCTTTATGCAACAACAAATGTTTCATTTCTGCTCGCTCAGCCTGGAGACATCTGCAGGCAACTTCAGTCAACTATTTTACAGCAACCTCTCACAAATGCAATAACACTTTGATTTGACTGCATTTTATTGGGTCTCCAGAGAACTGTGACTGTCTGTTGGTGAAGAGAACTTTAGCATTATAGATAATACAGACACTAGAGAATAGAAGCAGTTAAACAGAAGTGAGTATCCAAGAGGTAAATTAGTGTCTAGATTCTGATCAAGAGCTGAGATTACAAAGCAAACAAGTTTAAAAGAGCAACAGTGATCAAAAACTGTTAAATCCAGACTGAATTATCAGTGCACTGAAGAGAGCTGTTCTTCTCTCAATAATTCAATTCAATTCAGCTTTATTTGTATAGCGCTTTTACAATGCGGCATTGTCTCAAAGCCGCTTTACAGGGAGGAAAAAGAAAAAACAAGGAAATATAGACAATGATACAGTAACAACGGTATGTCAATTATCAATCAATTATCAATAACTAAGTATCAAGTAAGATATTAACTATGGAGTATCAAATATCTATTATCCGCAGTCTCCCAGTGAGAACTCCAACACGGCAACAGTGGCAATAACAGGAATGATATTATGGACTGTGGTGAAATTTCACCACAACCAAAACTTTTAAAAACTAACCCATTAAAAAAAACAAAATTTCCCATAAAATTGTACAAATCTACAGCAAAAACACATTTACAGGAACCTTTTCTGCAGTACAGAAACATAGTGAGCCCAGTTTTCACATCACGTCTGATAACAGTGATGTGCTCATGCAACAGAGAGAAAACCAGCAGAACTGAAATCATGTGTTTATAGTGAGCTGTGCAAACAACAGATCAGAAAAGTTTTTAACACTTTTTAAGTTTAATGAAAACTGAACTAATCTGAACGCATTAGAATCTTTTTTACAAAGATTTTACCTGTAAAGCTCTCCGGCATCTAATTTACTCAGTCACATTTAGTAACTCTTTATATAGAGGTAAAGTTTTTAATCTTCCTGTAAAAGGGAGATTACCGTGGTGTCTTGTTTCAATGTTCTCCATTGAATTGTATTGTTTTACAGAACTATAATACATTTCACAGTTCAAATATTAAATGACAATGTACCACAGTCTTTAACATTTTCTAAAATGTACTTCAGCAAAAACACAACTTAGGATTTCAGACCTCTTTGCAAAATATCTATGGCAACAATCAGTGCATCTGATGAGGAGCAGCTGCCCTGTGTCTTATCAAACACTGTTCTATTTAAACTCACCCCATTTCCAACGTCTAATCTGTGTCAGGGATCAGGCCATGTGATACAGCCCCCACAGCATCACACCTCCAGCTTCCACAGCCCTTTGTGCCCCCATCAACTGCTCCTCTGTTGCTGTCTACATCCGGGCAGCGTCCACCCAGCATGTTGGTCAACTAGTCTTCGATCTCTGGGCTGCTGGGTTTGCTGGTCTCCTCTGTAAGCAGGTGTCCCTTCTGGTAGGGCTCTGAGCTGTCAGCAGCCCAGCAACTGCTTGGTTCTCCAAATATCTCTTTCCCCTGACCCAGCCGACTGTCCCTGAACCAGTGGACAAAATCTGTATGAACAAACCCCTTCTGCATCTCCAGATTCCTAAGCTCTGTACGAGACAGTCATTGAGTTTGGACAAACACATTTCTGAGAAGATTCATGGACTTGCTGTCCACAGGGGAGAAACAGAAGGTGCCAGCATGTTTCTGAGCCTGCTGGGACTGAACTGACCCCTTCTTAGAGCCCACGGAGTTCAGCAGGGTTTGCTCCAGATCATCATGAAGCGCTCGGCGCTCCAGGAACCAGCTTTAAATTTCCTCTCTGGATAGTCTGGTGGTGATCATGAGGTGGTCTGCCTCATTAAAGGACGGGAAACTGTTCTTCTGAAAGCTCTACTCTAGGAGCTTCATTTGTCCGGGACTTTTCCTCTTTACTCTCTCCAACAAAGGAAACTGGGTGGGAATAGGATGCTAGTGTGCTGAAATTCATTCTGGCTATTTGTGGTTGGAACAAGCCAACTTTCTGCATTTCCATTAAGGATTCCTTTGCTTTTTGGACTGCTGGAACATGTGAACATCGGTGCAGCTGACGTTTTCAGTGAATGATACTCAAAAACAGGGGTAGGTGCAGAGGACAGAGGTGGAACATATGGATTCTGAATGATTGTTGGCCTATTCACATGTGGGGGCATCCCAGTTGTTACTAAGGACATACATACATCACCAAAATATGGTGACTTGTTTTTAAGAGTTGAAGAGTACGCTGAAAGATTTCTGTTTGTTTGCTGAAGAACTACAGATCTTTTTAGATTGCTTGATACGATAGGTGCCAAAGAAAATTTTTCTTTGGAAGACACTACTACATGGACCTTCTCTTTGGATGGAATCAGTTGTATTTTCCCTTTGGGTGGGACAAAAGGTGCAGCAATAGGTCTTTTAAAATCTGTGGCAACCAAAGATACAGAGCCAGATACAGATTTTTTACTCTCTGGGAATACAGGAGAAGCAGCAATGGTGCCACTCAGTAGTCTTTCTGCTGGTGGAGCTGGTGGCGTACACAGACTTTCTTTGAGGTTTCCTATCTGGAGGACCACAGGACGTTTGTTCTCTGAAGCCAAAAGAGGAGTTACTAAAGAATGTTTAAGAATCAGTGTCTGATTGGCTGCTGTAACAGGGACAGGTTGACAAGTAGTGGTTGAGCCACTGGATACATGGCTGGTCTGTTCAGTCACATAACAACTAGCATTCTGTGCAACAGGTAGGCTGGGTTTGATCGATCGATCAATGCTACAGGTCTGGTGAGCAGGTGGTATACTGCCATTAAACATTTTCTTACGGGCTTCTTCCACCTCTTCAGGTGACCACGTAATGCCCTGCTTCAGCCGTTGGGTGGTAAACCACACCTTGATCTGCTCCTCAGGGTACTTAGAGGCCGCTGTGAGCCAAGAGAGTTCAGCATGGGTTGGGTATGGGAACCTGTTAAAAGATGCAATGAGGGTGGTGTTGCTGTCAAGAATGGGGTTGTACTTGTCAATATAGAAAGGAACTGAAAATTTTGGGATGCTGCTGAGATCAGGAGGTTGCTGTAAAAGAGACATGACATGTGACTTGGGTTCTGGAATAATGATTGTTCCATTTACACTCACTGCTCTGATTTCATCCTTCAACATCAGACTGTTTGGCTGATTATCCACCTCCGTTCCTTTCTCCAAAATATTTATGTTTCCTGTTGGTATCTTTCCATCCTCTTCAGCTGCTGAACTGCCTGTGTGGATGAGCTGAAAGTCCTTTACACTGCTCTCCAGTTCCCGTTGGACAGATTCATTCTTAATGGTTCGCTCCACAATAGTTTGACTGTCCAGGTTGATCTGCTTAAACCTGACAAAACTCTTGCCTGGGTGTTGGGCTTTATTATGATATAAGAGAGAGTCAAACTCGTTGGTACTGAAATCACAGATGATGCACAAGTACAGGATATTGAGCGGGCCTTCACATCGAAGGGTGTTCAGGTTATTGGTGTTGAAGGAACCCTGCTCATCTGTGGTTGCCCCCTCTGCCATCTCCTCCTCCTCATCTTTCAACACTGTCCAGCTTTTGTTTGTTGAGGTTCGAACAGGCAAACATGTGTTCTGCAGAGACTCCATTTCCGCAGAGGGTTCTGCAGTTGAACTGGTTGCATGTACCATGCAGGGGCCAAAGAACTTCCTCCGGCTTGACATGATGAATATGGTCACAAGTGTGAGGGGCGTGAGTTTAGTGGGATGAGGGGGGGTCAGGGTGAATGTACAGCATCTGAGCAGGAGAGGCAGGACATTCCCTCAGACAGACAGCATCAGCTGTGAATCAGGGTTTCATTGTCACACAGAGCTTACCTGCACACAGAGGACAAATAAGAAAGACTTTCAATTTTATGAGTTTGAGCCTAACCACCAATAAAAGCAATCAAACACAGTAGCTCGCTGGAACACAGATAACAACACATCATATAAAGGGTCGAGGGAGGGGTAGAGGCTATCCCAACATTTCTTGTGCTGAATAGATGCTACAAGTAAAAGGTCTAATAGTAAAACTTAGTCATAAAAATAATGCTCCCATAAAAATAATGCACCCCCTAATGTGTAATATACAGAAGCATCACAAGTTCAGAGAGAAAGACACTAACATAACTGAGCACAGTCAGAAGACTCACCACAACTTCAGCTAGAATGAGACAAAGAGAGAGAGAGAGAGAGAGAGAGAGAGAGAGAAAGAGAGAGAGAGAGAGAGAGAGAAAGAAAGAAAAAACAGATGCCCATGCTTCTTGTTGCCAGGGAAATGTGAAACAGGTTTGTATTGATCTGAAACTAATCCCAGACGCTGAGCTCAAATAGAGATGTCCTGAAGGTCAGGCACACAGAGGAGATCCAAACATTAATACATTCCCCATATCAGCAGTGTTCCATACCTGTGTCACATCTGCAGAAATACATCATATACATCTTCATGTACTAACTCAAACATTACACTCAATTACTAACTCAAACATTACACAAAAGGTGAACTCTTTTTAGTTCAATGCGTCACAATTAAGTCAACATAGGGATGAATTTTAAATCATTCCCCAACTTTGGTTTGAGTGAAAAGTAAACCAAATCAAACAACATATCATTCAGAAATCAATCCAAAACACACCTCACATCAGTTTGGTTGGGAAGTGAATCCATCATTATCATCCATCATATATTTTCTATCTCAGGTGTGTACATATTAATGAAGGGCGACCTGACAAAGCCCCTCAGAAGTGTCTGTCCATGAGCACATGATGAAGAATTTGAATATGGGCCATAATAGGTCTTATCGCTGGGGTTGGAGGGAATAAATTGTTTTTTCTCTCTCCTGATTAGAAATGTAAAAATATTAAGATAACCTTCATTTCCATGTTGTTGTTATGGCAACAGGGAGTGTATGACAGCCCAGTCCCTTTATGTTCATTAATTATAGCAGTCTGACAGCACTCAGCATGGCAGGGACACACATGTATGTTTAATTAGATAAACGTGCAATCTGAAAAAGGTAGAGCCCAGTGTGTGTGTGAGTAATGACCCATTTACGCTGCTGTCACTGCGCCTATGGGCCCATCATAAAAAATCTAGCAAAACTCTTTCATTCTTTCACTGTTTTTCAGGCCCTGATCTGTTTTCAGTGCCATGACTCCAAACTCTAAATATTCACAGCCCTCAATGGCCAGTTTTACTACTGGTAATCCACCAACCACAAATCTTATAGATTCATAGAACCAATGTTTAAGATACAGTAAATATGTCATAACTACCTGAATACATGTTGCTTGTATTAGAATTACAATAACCCTAAAATGTGCAAAAGTGTAAAACCGTGGGTTTTTTTGCATTTGCACATTAAGTATTTTAAACTAGAGACAACATTGTCTCAAGTTAAACAACGTTTTATGAAAAATATTCAAAAATGCATTGTTTTATTTAACACTTTACATTAGCTTAGATGAGAACCAAACAAAACAAAATGACTACCATAAACCTCATGTCACAACACACACTTCTGTTGATCTGTCTTTACCTCTGACATCTAGTGCTTGATTCAAGATTTTTCTGTACAGCTTAGAGGAGGAAACATAAAGGTGGAGTCCACCAATGGGAGTGTGTGTGTTCAGCCCTGCCTCCACATCCACAACCAATCAGATTTATTACAGTTTAGGAATTCTGTCTGCAGCCAGTCAATACTGCCTCGACTTTAAACAGAGATCTGCTGAGATTTTAACATTCATTCTAGTGTCCAACAGCTTTCACCGCACCTACTGTATCACACAAACTAACATCAATGGTTGCCTTAGACATTATGGGACTGCCATAGAGGTATGACACCACAATCCAAACACATGATCCAATTCACTATTCCAGCAAACCTCACCAACCAAACTACTATTGTGCAATCAAAATAAAACACAGGAAAACACTCTAAATTACAGTATAGAGAATTGTTGCCTAGAGGAAAACCTGGAGTCAGATACCAGCCTCAACATCCTTCCATCTGCACTTATCCCTCTCTCTCTCTGAGCAGTGTGTGTGTGGAAAATATGAATAAGATCATAAGATCTGTAAAAGATCATGAGAATATCAAAAGAATAATTGTCACAATGTCATTTATTTACATATAAATAATGTTGGTTTGGGGGTGACATAAGACATGGTAAGTGTGTGTGTGTGTGTGTGTGTGTGTGTGTGTGTGTGTGTGTGTGTGTGTGTGTGTTTGCAGGGGCTGGTTGCATAAACATAGCTTCTAGGAATTAGTCTGACCAGCTAGCAGTTAGTTAGGGCTAATCAGACTTATCAGATTAAAGTCTTTCTATATATAACTGACTTAAAGTTATGACCAGTCTTGAATTAAAAAAATTTGTTGACATTTATAAAACCATTTTAACAGTGCGGTTACATTACAATCTGCTGACTTCTATTCATAGGCATGTGAATGCGGCAGACCGGAAACACAAATGCATGCGAAACAAATTTCGCATTTCGGAGCGTTGAAAAGTTCAAGTCTGTTAACCTCTGACCTGCAAATTTGTATCACATGAAGACATGTGAACAGGTCAAGATCGATATGTCTTTTTAGATGAATAGAGCATTATTGCATAATCCCATTTTTTACAAAGTCAGTTTTAAAATAACAAAAAGAACTGTGCAAGAATATCAGAATACAATGTGTCAATTAAAGTCAGTGAAACCTAATGTCTGACAACCAATGTGTGAGGCATTTAAAATGATGTTTACTGTTTGAAATGCTCATAAATGCTCATGTAATGTCAACAGGTTTGTGTGGGTTAGGGTTAGATGCAGAGGACAGTAAATATCATTACTGGATCTATGAGAAGTCATCAGTAATGAATCTTTGCAGGTGTGAGAGTGAGTGTTGTCTGTGCTGAAGTCCACTACAGCTTAGCTTCTGTGACATCCTAAAGCAAGATAGCTGTTACCTTGGGAACCTGTGACAAGGCAGATTTATGGGACTGATTGATGACAGACTCCAACTGAGATTTACTCAGCAAATCAGCATCACAACCACTGAGAGAGACGAGGTGATCTTTACTGGTGCTCAGACACACAAGCAATGGGTCAAAGCACATCACATATACAAATACACACACTGCTGAAGTGAATGGGTCAGATCATAACCAACATTGAGTTCACTGCTGAGAAAACTGAATGGATCAACAGTGACAACATTACTATTCAAACCCATCGGTGTGATGTCATCAGCACACAACATGAATTCATGAACTCTGTAACTTGACAACAGATGTTAACAATAACAAAGACATTTCCAAAATCTTGGAAGAAAATGAATCTTTTTAAAAAAGACATTTTTTAAATAATGTGTATCACACACACTATACTGAACAATCACACATCCGCATATACATGATACAGACACAAAAAACACAACACAACCATTCACTGTCATTCATTCATTCATTCATTCACAGACAGAACACAGGTGCCTCAAAGCAGCTGGTCTCAATATGATCAATAACGTAAAACATCATGAACTTCCTCAGCAGATTAATGAACCTCTGACATCATCATCATCATCATCATCACACACAAGGAAACATGAGAAGAGATAAAATCCGAAACGTAAACACACGTTCATGAAGATTATTTTGAGTGATCTCCTCAGAAAGTGTCACGCAGCTCTCGTGGCTCTGTGAACTTACTGACAGTGTGTATCTCAATAACACTCGTACATTTATAAGCGCTGCACTTCGTTAAAGGTCCGTTTGTGAATTTTACGGAAGAACCGACAGACGGTCTTCGGTGAGCTAATCGGCTAACCCTAACCTCTGGCGGGAAGCGCGAGCGACCGGCCCCGTAACTTTAGGGCGACCGACCCACGAAAACTTTTAACGGTCCTGAAAGAGAAAGAGAACATGAATAAAGCCGCGATACTCACCTGAGAAAACCGTGAGTGTGACGCTCCGGCAGGAAGAAACACCGAGAAGTGAGAGAGAAAAGTCGGGCACGGAGAAACCTACTAGAACCGACACGTGAGCGCGCGCGGGCGCGGGCGCGGGAGAGACGCCTCAGACCGCTAGAGGATCGTCATTCACATCAATGAAAATGAACATAAACATTCAGATAAACACGAATCATCATGATTTCACACAATGAGTTTAAACCAGATTTACTATAGAACAGTATATTTGAATGAAAACATGGTTTGTGTTATTTATCTGTTGTTACCTTGTTAGTGGACAGATTCCCTAACACTAACCTACATGATGTAGGTGGTACATTTATCATAGTTTTGACTCCAAACTTTCCAGACAGGCTGATGTGAAGTGTTCATGATTTCTCATTTATCATCACACAGTGTGATAACAATACAGTCTGTCTGTTAGCATCACTAAACATCAGGAAACTGGGTGTAATGTCATATTTCCTTCTATTGCATTAGAAGATTCAGCTAATGAGGGCCTGAAGCAGACGTACAGTAGTGTTAAATGAGGAGGACACACAAACACACACGAAGGGTTATACGTTAGTTATGTATATATACGTTAGTATGTAGATGTAACCGATATAAACATATAATGTAACATATATTATAATAATATTTAGGTACCTGGTAACCCCCAGTATTTGTAAATGTGAATGGACGTGCTGTCAGTTAATAGCGACACCTGCTGGTTAGGGGAGATTCTGCACGTCATGCAGGTTTTGACACTTCCAAACATTTTCCAGTGACGTAACACGATCTGCTGTGTTCTACTTATTAGACAAGAAAATGACGTCAGCAGGAGAGACGGCCAGTGTTTGTTACTTTAATGGCGTGCAGTTCGCGGCATGTGTAACTACAACTTTGTGCTTCAGGTTTTAGTGAACGGTAACATAAACATTTACGAGTGACTTAAGTCACTCCCATAAAACATATGTGACGCACCTGATTCACAGTGCGTTGCAATGGCTGGTTTTCCGAATTCAGTGGGCAATTCATCGCAAATTATTTTGATTAATTCACCATGGTTTTAATACAGTAAGTGTCGTACCACGTTGTAATGGATTATTTACTATTTCTATTACCATAGCTTTACAAATGTTCTACAGATGTCATGGTTAAACTATGGTTATGGTAAATCAGCTGTTACTATGGTTTTACTACAAACAAAACAACATAGTTACTATAGTTATATTGTAACACACGACCATAGATTATACACATACATTGCTGTACTATTTAATATTGTATGCTAATATATACTATATACGTATTTCTTTACCTTGAACATTAACGCAGTCAGCAATCTGATGGCAATGGCAATGGTTTGGTTTTGTCACCTCAAAACTAAATATGTAACCATGAGTTTGTTCAGCTTATATCCTGCTACCTTCACACACACCTACTGGCATCAGATTTGAAATAAACATGACTTTGCTAACAGTCTGTGATAATCAATCAAATTTGTACACATATAAAATTTAGTAAAAGCCTTCTGTTTCTGTTCTCTTTAACACCACAGATCATATATACACATAAACATTTCTTATGTATCTGCATGACCATTTAGTTGGTCATGCAGTTACAGCATAAAAATGAAAACAAATCAGAAATTATCATTCCAGCATAAACTTACAGAAATACTTAACCCTAAACATGCTTACTAAATAATAAAAGAAAAATAAATTCTGAAGGTAAACAAAGATGCCCAAAATTTCAGTAAATGAAACCCACAAAAATGGGTTGAAATGTGAGAAACTGAGCAAATTGTCACTATGCTTATATTGATTTTACTGTGAAATGCATAATAATGTAGATTTACTACATTTCTCTCAAAACAAATCAGTGTATTATACAAAGGCCTAAAACAAGATCATACATAAGCACAACTGGCATCAGACTCATGAGACGGATCAGCTAAAGTGACCAATAAACAGCTAAAGTCAATTCTACAAATTTAGCGATAGAGAATCTGACAGATCACTACAGCCTTAATTTAACTACAAAGCTTAATTTTACATCTGCAACAACAAAATCATGGCAAATACATCCTGAGTACAGTATATGTATTGTCCATAATCACAATGGTGAGGAGACAGAAAGTAATGTGGGTTCTCAGTCTTAATCTCAGACTTGTCTTATAAAGATCATCCCATTCTCTGGACATTTTTCTTCACATGTCCGGTTCTTTTATCACAGCAAACATCAGCTGTGATGTTCTATGTGATTACAATAGCTTGGCTGCATTTAGCTGCAGTCTATGGCACCCTGCGAGGCTGCGCATTTGTTGCTGTATGCAGCGGGGGGGCAGTTTCTCCATGTCCGGCACTAAGATGGGGTTGTCGGGATTCACTGGCTGTGGCAAAAGGTAGTTGGGCTGTTAGTAGGAACTTGTTGGTGTGGATGCCGTATGGGTTGTCGTCCTCAACCTCCGGTCCAAACGGCTGGTACATGCTAGGCGGTAGATGAACTACTGCACCATCTGGCACCTGAGCTGACAGGAGTAGCCAATGAATCTTTGACACTGTAGGCATGTGTTTGGAATACAGATTTAAGTTCACTTAGTGTGTTGAATGATATCTTACTTCTTATTAAGACACTAGGAGCAAACCTGAAAAATAAACCTAAATATAAGACAATATATTTAAAAAAACATTAAGTTTATATACTGCAAAACAAATATTTAGTTAATCTAGATGGCATCTCCACACACTCCAAGCATTCTGTCCTCAGTAACTTCCCATGTAATCTTTAACAACAATACTTACAAAACACTGAAAACAGTGCAGTAAAAAGAATTACTCTTACATTATTGTTGTTAAGGCCTGCGAGTCCAAGTTATTAGCCGAAAAATCTAAGAAATCAGTCTGAAGAGAGGGAAAGACTCCTCATACACAGCTAGGAACAATATGGATCACCAGGATTTGACATGTGAGATTCTGTTTTGTGTGCATGTTTTAGAAAGCAAATATTTGTCAATCTCTGGTCAAAGTTCATCCTGCCTTCAGTTCTCCAAACAGCAGCAAGCTGCTCTAAATCAGATGAATCCAGTTCCTTGCAGAACTGCTTCAGATTCATCAATAGCGACACAGAACCATTAAAGGTGTTCACGTCACACTATTGTATGTGAACGCAGCACTACTGTTCACTACCTACATTGTAAAAATAGTATGTGAAAAAGTATACATACTGCAAAGTACTGATGCTTTATTATGTTACATTGCTGTCACCATTACGTTACAACAACGTTAAACGACAGCCATTACACTGCATGTTTATTTCTGTAATTCTGTCAGTGACATTTTATTTTAAATTCTAAATTTCGCGTGTGATTAAATATTAGTAGTGCTTCATTCCTCACGCTGTTGACTGAAGGTCAAGTGCATGGTGGATACATCAGATGATCTTTCCATCATGGAAGTGAGTGTGAAGATCTGCTGCCGCCACTCAGCACAAACCAAGCGCGCGCACGCGCCCAGGAGCATGCCTGAGCCGCCTCACGTGCGCGCGCGCCCCGTGTTTGGTTTATTTGAAGAGTTTTCTTAAAACCTTCATCCTGAGGGTGCAGCTCTGAAGAGTCTCCTTCACGACACGTTTAATTTCATATTTAAAGCATTTACATTAAACGAGTAAATCTCCACATGCGCGAAGGTTACACAGGAGATGATCTCTGTGTACGAGCGTTTGCTGAATTCCGTCGGGATTTCCTCAGATTTGCACATTCTCGGCGCACGCGCAGTGACCCGAGCAGGTCGCCGTTTGGGTCACGAGCACAAACTCAGGAGCGCGCCTCGGCAGCCGAGTAGCGCGACGTGCGGGACTAACGGGAATAATCATGAGCGTGGGAAAACTGGTAAGATCATTATCATAACATCTCATTTTTTGCAAAAACAATGCGGCGTGAAATACGATGAAGTCAGCGGAGACGATGCACAAGTTTTGAGCTTTCAGTGGATTACTTTAGAAATAAATGTGTTTGTTATGTGTGGGTCGGTTTGCTTGTCAGATTTCGCAAGATTCTGTGCAAATACAAACTATTGAACTGTCAGTGTATTCACTGCAAAAACAAATGATAGATAAATCATTTGGAAAACTTTGTATTAAACATAACCAGTTCGGGTTTTTAATAGTAAGTGTGTAAGATTAGTAAGTGTTAAGTTTATTTTAAGTTTCTATTATTAATAATTAAGTGGTCAGTCTACCTGATCTTGGTCTCATAACTGACAGTCGTTATTATTTCATCTTTAAAAACGGTTTATAATATATGGTTATTAGTGTAAAATTCAGTAAAGATCACTAGATCAACAGCAGAATTTTCCATTACATAATTCTAGCAGTCAGAGCTGCAAGAATGTAAGCACATATTCAGGACTGGGTGGCATTTGTACAGTGTTCCTGTAGCTCAACTGGTGGACCGTTGCGTTACCAGCCCAAAAGCTCATGGGTTTACTTCCCAGGAAACTTGCTGATAAAATGTACACTGAATGCACTATAAGTTGCTTTGGATAAAAGTATCTGCCAAATGCATAAATGTAAATTGTAATATAATCAGTGACAGTGGACTGTCTGTGATGGTCAGTGTATTGAGCTCTCGTCTGTTCCACACTGTCCCATCCCGTCCTGACACGCCGTCACTCACATTACCCATGATTCTTTCCTCTTTTGTGCACTGTGGAGGTGCCCTACATCACTGTTAGCTGCAGTGGCTTGTTTATGTTTATGAAATGTACAAAAGTTGTCCTGGATGCCGATTGGTCAATACAATCAATCCTTCTAAAGCATGTGATACAGTAACAGCTGTGATGTGCTTCACCTGTTTACCAGCTACTGCAGAAATCTGTGGAACATTAAATCAGCTATCTGTCACTTTTTTTGGTCAAAATGAACAAAAACTTTGGAGCAAGTACATGACAGATCAGTGCTCAACACAATCTACTTACCTTACCCCCTCGCAACAGTAAGTTTATTTACTGAATCAGTAAATTTAAGCTGTCATGTCAGATATATCTCATATATCTCATGTCTGGGTTCTGCAGATGGTGTTTGTAGCCTGTTCTTACAGCAGTTGTTTAGAATTTAAACTTGTCATCCATGTCTTTAAAATAACTCCACAAGTACCCTGCAATGTTAAGTTTCAAACAGAGGTGGCAGTAGAGAGGAAAAGTTACGGTTTGCAGCTTTAAATAATGTTAAATGTGGCACACAGAGTTTTTATCTTTATCTGGTAGCTGAAAGTGTAATGAAATATTTAACTATTGAAATATATTGAAATATTTACTTTAATATTTACGTGAACATGCAGTTGGGCTCAGATTGTGGTGTGTTTGTGTGTGTTATTTTCAGGTGGTGTGTGTGATAGCGCTAAGTGTGTGTGAGGGGTACGTGTTTCAGGCAGGTCAGTCTTCGGCAGAGGTGGATGGCACTCCTGAACAGATCAGAGGTCAGATCATATTTATGTATCTATACATTCATATGTGTTTATCAAATAACTGTCAGTGTGTCACATTTGTGTGTGTTGTCAGATTTTTCGGGGTCGTGTAAGGGTCGTTGCTTTGAGCTGAAGGAGGCGGAGCCACCAAACTGCAGGTGTGATAATCTGTGTAAGACCTATCTCAGCTGCTGCTCAGACTTTGACGAGCAGTGTCTCAAAACGGGTGAGACACACACTTAATGTCTGTTTGTATGTATTGTTTTCTGTGTCTCTTTTGTGTGTTGAACTATATGTGTGTGTGCAGCGGGAGGGTTTGAGTGCAGTGAGGAGCGCTGTGGAGAGCTCAGAGATGAAGATTATGCCTGTCAGTGCTCTGAAGACTGTATGCAGAGAGGAGATTGCTGCACCAACTACAAATCTCTCTGCAAAGGTCAGCACACACACACACATTCATTCCATCTCAATGGTGACTTGCCACAGACTTTTATTGGTGTATATATATATATATATAGCTGATTATAATTACTGTAGGTGAACCCTAACATAAAACTGCAATTTTAGCATTAAAAATGATGTACTTTGTCTATAAATGGAAATTTGTTTTAAATGTCCCTAATGTTCTGTTCACTTCTGAAAGAAA
Organism: Chromobotia macracanthus; assembly: GCA_036877525.1. NCBI lineage: Eukaryota > Metazoa > Chordata > Actinopteri > Cypriniformes > Botiidae > Chromobotia > Chromobotia macracanthus. The sequence continues at coordinate 119,692 of JAZGTH010000069.1, forward strand.
TTTGTCACCAAAAGTGATACAATTACACACTAGAGGTGTGTTGTGTGTCTGTGTGTTTTGTGTATTCTAGGAGACAGCTCCTGGCTGGATGGTCAGTGTGAGGAGATTCAGAGCCCAGAGTGTCCAGCAGGGTGAGTGATTTCTGCTGTTTGGACTAAGTGCAGAAGATCTGCCCTCTCTGATACACACGTAACTGCTGTAGTCTTTTACATCTACATGCAGGATGCGTTTCCCTGAATGATGAACACCATCTGATAAACAGTGTTTATTGGAGATGAAGCACTCATCAGGACCAAACACTGCTCAGTTTCAGTATTTGACTAGTGTCACAGCTTATGGTGTAGTGGTGTTCACACAGTCCCACACATCACTGCTCTGCTCTTCTCAAACATGTTCAGTGTTCTGTCAGTCACAGCCTTTTCTGAACATTTTCTTGTTGCAGGTTTGTTCGTCCTCCTCTGATCATCTTATCTCTGGATGGTTTCCGAGCTTCTTATCTGAAGAAAGGAAAATCAGTCTTACCAAACATCCACAAACTGAGTATGGAATATAACCTTCACACAACAATTCACACAACCCACAATTCCTCACTGCAAACACACACACACACTAACACAAACCCTCACAACACACACACACTAACACAAACCCTCACTACACACACTAACATACACACATCGACACAGGTCCTCAGGTCTTCCGGTCAACTTTGGTGATATAATGACACAAGAGCTGTTAGGGAATAGTCTGTTCTGAAGTCAACACATGTCTGGGCTCCTAAAGGCGATCACAGTTTATTTTGTGACATAGACTTCTCGTATTTAATTTGATGTGAATGAAAACAAGGCTGTGAGGAGAGGAACACAAGACAAATGGGATGTGCTGGTGTTGATGAACAGCAACTGTGACCTGCGGCTTTAATGCAGCTGGAAAATAGGCCAGTCTCCAGAGACTGAATTACTCACTGTAATGAACACTGTTCTTTACATTCATAGATATATTGTGTCTGTTTCTTTCAAAGTTTCATGCTGTTGTGTTTTGTGTAGGATCGTGTGGCACTCACGCCCCTTATATGAGACCCATGTACCCCTCCAAAACCTTCCCAAACCTCTACACCCTGGCCACGGTACCACACACACTTCATCCAGTGTCATTTGAACCTTTATGTGTGTTGAACTGTCTGACCATCAGCTTGTTCTTTCTCAGGGTCTGTATCCAGAGTCTCATGGGATCGTGTGTAACTCCATGTACGACCCTGTGTTTAAAGCCCATTTCAAACTGAGAGGCCGAGAAAAGCTGAACCATCGCTGGTGGGGTGGGCAGCCTGTGAGTCCTTCTCCCACACACAGCTCTTAACCAATCACAGATAAGACAGCAACACCATTTACATACCACATATTGCCCCTGCATAGGTTTTTTTTTTTTTTTTACAAAATGAACAATAAATTAATAATCAAGGTCAGTTTTTGTTCACGTTGAAACTCTCCTTGTAAATTGGAATTCACAATTTTTAAATATTTTAAACAATATATACATTTTTAATAATATATAAAACGTTTTTATTATTTTAAACATGTTGTCTTCTCAGATTTGGATCACAGCAGAGGAACAGGGTGTAAAAGCAGGAACGTTTTTCTGGCCTTGGTGAGCGATGGCGTGTAAACACATTTGTCATATATATATATATATATATATATATAGATATATATAGATATATATTAGACATACGGCCTGAAAACAGACCAAGAAGTTTAACACCAACAACATATATATATATATATATATATATATATATATATATATATTTGATTTGTGAACTGTGCACTGAACTGAACTGCATCAATCACAGGCTGTCATCATTACTGCTTCAGTAAAAATGAACGTTTGTGCATGTAGTGATCAGAGTAAAGCACAGAGTGTCACTGCATCATATGACATCATCAACATGTGATTCAAACAAAGACCTTATACACACACACAAACACATACACTCACACACGGCTGGCTATATTAGTGAGGCCTTTCCATAGATTTCTATTGATCGTATATCAGGCTAATGATACTTCACTAAGTCAATGAAAATATTTGACCCTGACAAATACAGATAAACCCGTACACACACAGCTGAATAACAGATGAAGTGTGAGTAAGTTCTGAAGACACAGTAGCACAAACAGTGAGATCTTTGTGTGCAAAGATCCAGAGTTTCTACATGTCAACCTCTCAATGTCTCTCTCTCTTTCTCTCTCTCTAGGGTGATTCCATTGGAGAGGAGGATTCTTACTATTCTTCAGTGGTTGCATCTATCTGAAGATCAAAGGTCTCTCATTCACGCTTATGGAAACATAAGACCTTCAGGTCACATTTCCCCCAAAATAAAGTAACGGTAGAGCTGTGATGAACGGTGTTAAACTTCTTGGTCTGTTTTCAGGCCGTATGTCTATGCTGCTCACTCTGAACAGCCTGATACATATGGACACCTGCTGGGTCCCCTGAGCAATGAGGTGAAACACACACGTTCATGTTTGTTGCACTATATTAATGAGGTCATTTCAAGTTGCAGTGTGAAACAGACTGTATGCTGATTGTTGTGTGTGTTTAAACAGCTGGATAACACTCTGAGAAAGATTGATAACATTATCGGTCAGCTGATGAATGGCCTGAAGCAAATGAACCTTCATCGCTGTGTAAATGTGATTCTGGTGGGAGATCACGGTACAGATCTGATTCTTAAATCTTTGTCTGATATCTGACAAACTGACATTCACACACACTCACACTTGCTCGCACACACACGCAGTAGTAGTTTACTGCTGTTGACTCTCATCTGCTCAGTCTATGTTTGTTCAGGGATGGAAGAGTCTCACTGTGAACGCACAGAGTATCTGACTGCTTATGGACTCAATGTGGATGCACTCACACTCATCCCAGGATCCTCAGGAAGAATCGGTCCCAAAAACGCCAGCATGCCATGTGAGGCACACACACTCTCACACACACCCACAAACACTGACATATACACACTCATTCACACACACACTGTCATACACACTCACTCACACACAAACACTGACATACACTCTCTCTCACACATACCCACACACTCTGACATCTTCACTCAAACACACAAACACTGACATATACACAGTCAAACACACAAATACTAACATATACACACACACAATATTTTAATTATCATTAGGTTTAAATGATACTGTAAGAAGTGAAAATGAGAATTGTATTACATTGTATTACTGTACATATTACATTTTTAAAGTACTTGAGTAAAGTAAAATGGTACGGAAGTACTTCCAAGCTGCTTACAGTATCAAACAAATTATAAAACGGCCAATAAAGAGAAAACACATTATAATTTTGTTTCTTATGGCAGTGTATGCATGCTTGTTTTTCTCATGTCTTGCAGATGATCCTAAAGAGATTGTAGCTAATTTAACAGTAAGTATATAAAAGCCTTTATTACTAAACTGTTTCTGTGGTTGTTGATTTTGTAAATACTGCAACGTGACCTTTGACTTTTCCCAGTGTAAGATGCCCAATCAGCACTTTAAACCATACCTGAAACAACACCTGCCCAAACGGCTGCATTATGCCAACAACAGACGCATTGAGGACGTTCACCTGCTCATGGAGAGGAAGTGGCATGTGGCCATGTGTGTACTACAGTGTGTGTGTGTGTGTACGTGTACAATATTGTATGTATGTGTACTGTAATGTGTTTGTGTTTAACTGTTTCTGTGTTGTGTTGTGTGTATTACTGTGTGTGTGTACTACAGTGTACTAGTATTTAAATGTTCTCACAAGTATAGTAAAACCTTGTGGGGACATTTCTAAGGTCCCCATAAGGAGACAAGCCTATCATACAGAATGATCTTTGAAAATCTAAAATAGCCAAAAGTTTTCTGTGATGAGTAGGTTTAGGGGCAGGGTTAGCATGGGGGGATAGAAAATATGGTTTGTAAACTATTAAAACCAATATGTCTATGGAATGTCCCCAAAAAACATCAAAACCAGTGTGTGGGTTGTTAACACTGTATTACAGTGTGTGTTGTGTATAACACAACATAAATCGAACGTCAAGCATGTTTTAAATGTGTCTTGTGTGTAACAGAACACCTGTGGCCTGTGGCTTCTTTGGGGATCATGGATTTGACAACAAAATCAACAGCATGCAAGTAAATCAATCAATCAGTAAATCTGTCTTTCTGTCCATGTCTGTGTGCCTGGGTGTCTGTCTTTCTGTTTGTCTCTGATTGTTGTATTTTTGTCTTAGACGATCTTTCTGGGATTTGGACCGAGCTTCAATTTCAAGACACAAGTGCCTGTTTTTGAAAACATAGAGCTGTATAACCTCATGTGTGGTGAGCTGAAACCCTGCAGAGATTATGACACGTTTGTGTGTGTGTGTGAGACGTGTGTTTGTCTGTAGATCTGTTGGGTTTGACTCCAGCCCCTAATAACGGGACTCATGGGAGTCTGAACAGCATGTTGAGAAACCCAACGTACACCCCCACACAACCAGAGGAAGTGACATCATCCACACTTTTAGCCCTGCCCTCTGAAGTGACCCAAGACCTGGGCTGTAACTGTGATGATGAGGTCAGAAACACACAGGACAGCGTGTGATCTATAAATGCACATGTATATAAGACCTCCTGTAAATGTTTATATGTGTTTTTATTGCAGAATAACATTGAAGAAAATTCAAGATTTTCCCCTGCAGTTGACGGACAGCTGAACAGTTAAGATCTCAAGCCAAACACTTTCAAATCCTACAGCTATAATACAGGCAGTGTTTCAAAACAACTGTTTAGATTGTTCTTTGTATCTGTATCTTCATTTGCACTGGGCTGCATTCATAAACACCCAAACAGAACAATTCATCGTTCGTCGTTCAACAGTTCGTCTGGACTTTCTGCACACATTTACGTTTCAAATTGATTTTAATATAGAATAAGTTTGAAGTTTTAAGTGCAATGTGTTGATGAGGAACAAATGAATTTGAAATATAATATAAATTAAAATTAAATAATATAAAGTGCTGGGTTTGAATGCATGTAAATGACTTTGCATAAAGCGTCTGCCAAATCAATTCATAAATGTCTCTTTATTACAGCACACTCTTTCTCCTCTAATAATAAAATAATTTCCATTCCAAGTCAAAAGTAAAAATCAGGTATAGACATATAATCATTTATTCTGATATGAAAAACATTTGTATGGATTCTTTCTGCCTGACACTACAGTCAGAGCACTGGCGTCCATCTCTCTCTCGCTCTCTCTCTGTATCTCGCGCACACACACACACAGAGTCTGGCTCCCTTTCTTTCTTACACACTGACACCTCTCTCACTTCAGTATGTGTTATATATGACCACAGACACATCGGATCAGAAACTCTCACTTATGATTACTGTATATAATTTGTGTGCAGATGTCACACACCTCCCGTTTGGCCGTCCGGCTGTCCTCTTCCATACGTCATACACACAGCTGTGTCACACACAGTACTGCAGTGGCTACAGCCACCACATCAATGTGCCACTTTGGACGTCATTTACCCTCACAGCTCAGGTAAATACACACACACGCTCCTCAGATGGTGTGCAGTGTACCTGTACTGTAACTACTGTATCTGTACAGTAGCTCCACCGTAACTCTACAGTAGTAGAACTCTGTGTATGTAGCTGCACTGTACGCTGTGTCAGTGATTTCCTGTGTGTTTTACAGTTTGATGCAATGATGTCATCCAGTGAGTGTGTGAGAGCAGACCCTCGTCTTGAACTCACACACACATGTAACACATACAGCCAGAACCCTGATGTGACACACGCTTTCCTCTACCCACCCGGTCAGACACACATGCACTCATGAAGGTTTGTTTCACTATATTTGAACGCAGTGTTAATAGCTGGTGTGTTTGTGTCAATACAGATTTCTCAGTCACTGCTGAATCCAGATATGAAGCGTCACTCATAACAAACACAGTCCCCATGTTTCCTGCCTTTAAACGTGAGTACAGCTGCTAGATCACTTAATCTACATTAAACACACACACAAGTGGCTATTTCTGCTTCCGCTGACACTACACTGACTGTGTGTGTATGTGTGTGTGTGTAGGGGTGTGGCGTTATCTCCAGCGTGAGGTCTTCCGCAGGTTTACTCTACAGAATAATGAAGTGAATGTGATTGTCGGACCTGTGTTTGATTACAACCATGATGGACTGAGAGACACAGATGACAAGATCAAAGAGTGAGTGAGAAAGAAACACACATACACACATTTACTTGTTTGTCTAAATGGGAACATTCCACAGACTTATATTGCTTTTATACACAGCTAGTTATAAACAATATAATCTAACCCTAACAGAAAACGTTCTGCATTTTTACAATTAAATACTCTGAATAAAAATATTAAATGAATAAAATACTTTTTTTTTAAACTATATTTTAATATTGTTTTATAAATGAGGACATCCTCAAAATGGAGGTTTTACTCAGATTTGGCAGATTTGCTCACTTCTGGGTACAAATTTGAACACGCACACACTGGATGGATTTTCCATGTTACACCCAAAATAACAGTGACTGATAACATGAAGCACTTGTATGTGTTTCTGCTTGTGTTGATTTGATTGTGTGTGTAGGCATGCGGGGGGGTCTGTCTATATTCCCACACATTTCTACAGCATCATTACCAGCTGTGAGCGACTGAATGAGACGCTGGACGAGTGTGATGAAGATCTGAGCATCACGTGCTTCATTCTGCCACACAGACCAGACAACTCTGAGAGCTGCAACGTCAGTAATACACACACACACACTGTGCTCCTACCACATGTTAACCACAGGGTGAGGTCACTTATGAGTCATTTTGGAATATCTGGATTTTCTGTACAGTAACATCATTCAGGTGATTCTGCTCTGACGAGACAGATAAATGTGATCTTAAAATAACAGTGAGGTAACTCAAAACCATCAAACATCTGTGAAATGAGAGAGCAACATTACAGCAGTGAAATAAACTCTCCCCTCCCACTGACTGATCTGGCTCTGACCTTTCACCTGTTTTATCACCTCATCTGTCTGTCCTGTAACCTTTGACCCTGTTGTTGTTTCTGGCAGAGTGCAGAGGAGGAGTCTCGCTGGGTTGAGGATCTGCTGAAGTTACACACGGCTCGGGTGAGAGATGTGGAGATTCTGACGGGTCTGGACTTCTATCGCTCCACTGGGCTGCCATACATACGCATGCTGGCACTCAAAACACACATGCAGACGTTTGAGGAGGATGAGTAATGATCTCCATCCGCTGCTCGACACGCCTGACGCTTTGACTGTATAGTTTTATACACTGTCATATTTATTATTCACCGTCAAGCTAGTAATGGTCAACCATAATGTGTTGCACGACTCATTATGTGGCACCACAACATTCACACATTAAGCCATGTTCAGCTTAAATTCTGGTGCATTTAAACTGTGTGTGTTGTTTTTGTCTGCCCTGTGCATTTGTTGCATCACACATGCAAAACTGTAGTGAATTAGTCTGTGTTTAACGATCGTGACATTATCAGTGAATCTCTGTCTTCCATTGGCTGTGGGTGGCCATGTGACTTGATTTAGGCTGAGTTCCGTACAGTCTCAGAGTTTGTCGTCATTGCAGATTTCTGATGTCACATTAGTACAGAGTGAGATCAGAGGAAATGATGTCATCTTATTAATGGATTTCTGTTCATACATTAATAAATTCTTGTACTGTCAGTAAACACATTCTGTGTGTGTGTGTGTTCACAAACAACAACACATCTAAAGTCTTCCACAGTGAGTTTGGCCCGAGGGTTGGGGAGTAACTGGTTGATTTCAGTTAGTTGATTTCAGACACAATTCATGTGTCATTAAGAATGTTTTTAATGTGATTGAAGTCGACCTGTGTCTGAAGGTAAATTAAGATTTAATTCTTACAGATTTACAGTGTTTAATTGGCGTAACAAATTGACATAATTCACTTTCAAGCTAATCTACACTGTTCCTGTAGCTCTGTTAATATATGTGATATAGAGAAAAATACAAATGCCTTATACCTCTTCCTGAAAGCACATATTTACAGTCAGACGCAGGGATCAGGCACTGCTGTACCCAAGACTTATGTTTCACAACAGGTTTCCAGGCAGAGCTTTAATAGACTGCATATAAAATGTTCATGTTATCATTACCACACAATGACAAGGAGCATAACACAAACTTCTGACCTGACCAAATTAGAAACATTTTTCAGTTTTTCATTGAAGCATTTTAATATATATCCAGTGTTCATTTCATTTTTGTGTGGCATCCCTAAATGTTTGGCATTGCTTATATAAATGAATGAATGTGAGATTTTTTTCCTATAAATCAGGTCATTAATCGCACAAAGAGCTTCAGATTTTAAGTGCCTGCGATGCTGGTGTTCAGTCTCAGTTGTTCAGGTGCTGGTGTTCAGCCTCAGGTTTTGCGATGCTGGTGTTCAGTCTCAGTTGTCTAGGTGCTGGTGTTCAGCCTCAGGTTTTGCGATGCTGGTGTTCAGTCTCAGTTGTCTAGGTGCTGGTGTTCAGCCTCAGGTGTTGAGGTAGTGATGTTAAAACTCTGTGATTCAGACTTTGTTGATTTTGTGATGAATCTTCTGCATGTTTACATGGTGAAAGATAAATCAGGTAAAAACACCCCATAGACTTTTAAAAATGAGCTCAATCTAAAGATTCAATCATCAATCACCATAGCAATTAGAACACGTAAGCAACCACATAACAACTCCATAGTAACCAGCAGGCTGTTTATAGCTGCTCTGGGGTAATAAAAGACCCTCAGAAATTAGAACTGTTTACAGGTTTGATCAGGATTCTCAGGTGTCCAGGTCTTCTGTAGCTCACCACACCCTTGCAGTTTCTTTTCTCTCTTTATAAGCTGCTCTATGTTGTGTTTTATGTTTTCTTCCCAGAAACCTGTACCAGTATCTGACGACAACACCATCACCTCATATCGTCTTTATCACCTTTTAAATACTTTAAGAACTTTAAGAAAAATATTACGTTGCTAGGTGGTTGCTAAGGTTTTCTGAGTGTATGTTAATATTCTGCTAGGCAGTTACTGTTTAGGATATTTGCTGTGGTTTTGCTATGTTGTTTTGGATGGTTACCGTGACATTGCTACATACGTTGCTTTTTAATGAATGCACAAACTCTTTATAAGTTACATGAGAGCCTCACTACATCTGCAGGAGAAAAAAGTCATTATAAAGAGTCATTATTTGGCTAAAGTTGTCCTTTCACCTGAAGAGACACAATATCTTTGTGGAATTCCACACACACCCACTTGTTGGACATTGTGGAGTTAGGAAAAATCACCATGCCATCATTCTTAGATTTTACTGGCATGGAGTAAGACATCAGAAAGTGCATAAGTGGATAGTTGATAAATGTTTTAGCTGTTGTTGTCAACTGCACTTGTTGTCAATATTACATCAAAATGGCCATTCTTTCAGATGGCTCAGGGTCCTCGGTGTCTGACCAGAAGAAAACCAATAAAGGAGAATCCTAAAGTTGTATGTATAAAAATGCAAATGTATGTATAAAAAACCCTTTAGCCACATCAATACTGCTGCTTGCCTTAAATTAAACAACAAATTAGTTAATATTAAAACAATCTGCATGTACACATGCGTTGCAAAGAAACAAAGTTAATTGTTTATTTAATGCACTTACAATTGTCATCAGAAGTGAATTTCATTGCGTAACAAAATAATCTGGGCATGGTCTGACTGTCGCGACCTGAAAAGGCATTACATTTACCTTAAACGGCATCTAATGCATTGGAATAGCGACTAACAAAAAAGTTCAATAATGACACAAACATTTAACAAAAGTTTTTGTTTCTGTTCTGTGAAATATCAAGTGACAAATCTGTCGCCGTGTTAAGATCGGCTGGAAATCCAGGTAAGTAAACTTGCGTGCACGCGCATGTCCACTGTTAACATGATCCTCAGTTGATCCATAATGCTGGAAGTCAAAATTCTTACCAACATACATTGCGCGTCTGAGCAGCATCGCATAAACTCCAACCCGCATCCTAATATCACTGCTTATTTACTATATGCAGATGGGCGAGATGTTTAAAGAGCTCCACGTAGAATCGACACTATTCCATCCGATGAGGCCACGGGAGCTGGGCCGCCAAATTCAAAAAGTTATCAAAGTTTCCAAGTGTTGAAAAATAAGCATTATCATGTAACATTAGGAAAGTACTTAGGTTCTACACTATTTGTCAGTCACAAATAAAATCTGAACATGTTACTGTAGCTCTTTGTACAGTCATGTTCCTGCTTGAAAAACACAATATGTTCCTCAGAGTGTTCTCAGATGCTACTGAAGAACATGATCTTCAGGTGTGGCTCATGCAGTGAACACTGCTGATGTCTAAACGAACTAAATACTAAAACATGATCAAATTAATAGATGTTTTGGATGTGGATGTGCATTCCTCATGATGCACATTGTTCTAAGCAGCTTTGCAAATACATTAACAGCAAATGTTTTCACTAGTGTCTCAGACTGTTGAAGCCACTGTGCAGAACATTGATTCTTCTTTTCCTCAATCTAGCTTCAGACAGACGGGGGAGGGCGGGTCTCCGGATCTCCTCTGGCACATTCCAAGCGCTTTCTCAGGTCTGTAAGACTCCTGTAGACTCCCACTGTTCTTCTGTGTCTGATTTAATCGTGTTTTCTAAGAAGTGATGTGCTTATTACAGCAGGAATCTGATGATACCAAACAAATCAGTAGAGTTGTTCAGGAATTCTGGATTGGGTTTGTCTGTGAAGATGAGTGGAGACATTCCTCAGGATCTGTTGGGTAAGACTTACAGCAGTAAAGTGTGTTCATGTCAATGATCGTTCAAATAGTTATTTTCTATAACAGGACTATAACATACAACATCATACATCAGGTGTGTGCATGTGTGTGTAGAGGGTGTACAGGATGCTGTTGGTCTGCAGATCAAGTTGTGTGTTATTAAGAAGGTGAATTTGGAGATCAGAGGTGACAGGTTTGAGGGCAGAATTCTAGTAAGTATCGAGGAGAAAGAACTGCTCAATTTAAAATGATTTATTTTTCTAATTTTTATCCTGTAATGTTGTCCATTTGATATTTCTGTTTTAATATCATTTTATGTTTGTTGGTGTTTTACTTCATTTATGAATTGTTGTTTTACTCTCTCTCTCTCTCTCTCTCTCTCTCTCTCTCTCTCTGAACACGGCGTGTTAAATGCTTTGAAAAGTGTGCATAATGCAAGAAAATCATTTTTCTTATTGGTACTTTGTAAATATATTGAAATATACTTCAAACAATATGAATTTACTTGAAAAACAAAATTAATAAAATTTGTTTTAACGTTTCACAATTTTTTCACAACATTGTTGCTCAAAGCAGCTTTACAGAAAATACATTGTAGAACAAACAGTAAAAAAAGGAATATATATATATAGATATACAAATAAGGAAAATACTTTCCTTAAGTATTACTACAAATCTTTCATAAGATGTACATTAGCGATACTACTAATATATCATAAATAATATTTCTTACCCTATTTACACAATTTTACTCTTGTTTTGTACATAAATTGTGGTAAATGTCTGATGAATTGGATCTTTTTTGAAGCATGTTTAGATATTTTTGCTGAAAAAACAAAGGAATACTGATTGCAAAAATGATCTCATTGTTTGCACAACAGTTATTTGCTAGAAAGACAGATAGTGGAGGACTCTAGTGTGTCTCTGGGCTTTGGAGGATGAGGCTGTTTTTTGTTGTTAGTTTTTATTTTATAGTGTTACACAGATGTGGTTTGATAACCAGTGAAATTTAAACCCTGACTGATTTTTGTAAACCCTGACAGACTGTGACCTGTATTTGTTTTCTTATTATATTTTATGTTTTATTCTTTTGGTGTAAAATTCCACTGTGGTATTTACACATAATGACGTACCTGTTCTGACACGACAGAGACCTTCCAGGCATGAAAAACAGGCAACACACACACATTCACTCACTCTCATACACACACATTTCTGTTTGTTTGACTATGTTAATGAGGTCATTCCATAGACTCCCATTGATTTTATGTCAGACTGATGATATTTTCTATCCCCTAACCCTCCCTCTAAACCTAACCTGACATTTGAACCATTTATGAGTCTTTTTATTTAGTGAGGACCAGTAAAACGTCTCACAATTTGGTTGTCGTGATGTTTCAAGTTATTGAGGACATTTGACCCTCACACATATAGATTAACATGTTCATTCCATGACTGCTAAGTGCTGCAGGTCCTGATGTGTCTTCAGAACCAGCTCAAGTCTAGATCATATTTCACCCCAAATCAAAAGAGAGAAATGATGCGTTATGTTTGAAAATGTTGGTGGCTGATCTGAAGCGACACTATAAACATTTTTCTTCTGTCTTCACAGGCTCTTGCAGTTCATCGAGTGTTTTTACTTGGTGCACGATCCCCAACTAAAGTCAGTGTGTGTGTGTGACGAGTAATTCTCCTGTGAGACTGTGTGTGTGTGGACTCATGTTCTAACATGCACATTCTCTTTCTGCATGTCTTTCTGGTGTGTGTGTGACGAGTAATTCTCCTGTGAGACTGTGTGTGTGTGTGTGTGTGTGTGTGTGTAAAAGAGACGAGTAATTTTCCTGTGAGACTGTGTGTGTGTGTGTGTGTGTGGACTCATGTTCTAACATCTCAACAGCTTTTCTCTGTGTTTCAGGTAGAACAATCCTTCAGTATTTTTGACATCCATAGAATCTACAGTGTGAAACAGAACCAGGTACATATAAGTTCAGCAAAGCAAATAAGAAAAAGTGATTGTTTAAATTGTAATTGTTGAAAACAGTTGTGGCATTAAGTTAATGTTTGCTTGATTTTAGGCCTTTTGTATGATAATGTACTTCTAAACACTGAGAAAAATCATTTTCAGCAGATGAACATATACAATATGTTTTCTTCCTTTTCTAAAATGAAACAGACCAAAAATATTGAATATATATAATACACACACTACAATACCTTCACAGTACACACACACACACACACACACACACACATCACAATACCTTTACAGTACACACAAACACACCTGCAGTACACAGATGTTTGTCCAGCCAAGAAAACAAAGTCCTTCCATTTTATACCAGCTAGCAAATCATGTTCCTGTTATGTGTATTTTGTCTAAAGTATGTTTACTGTGTGTGTGTGTGTGTGTGTGTAGCTGTTGTTGGACTATGACAAAGGACAGCTGTCTCTACAACTCGCCTCTGATAAGGACACAGATGATATTATTGCTCAGATAGGAACAAATATACAGGAAATCTGTCCAGGACTTAATCCACTGTAAGACTTCACACACACACACACACACACACACAAATTTTAAAAGTTTAAATAAAATTTTTTTTTTATTGTTTTTACAAATGAGGATGACGCCAAAAGGATGTTTTGCTCAGATTTGTCAGGTTTTTGCTGACTTTTGGATACAAATTTGTCCCCAATATATGGTTAAACACACACGTGTAGCTGTGTTCATCTGCTGATGTGTGTGTGTTTCAGGACTGTGGTGAAGAAACTTGTTTTAGAGCCGGTAGAGAGAATAAACAGTTTACAGTTTATCTGGGAGAATCACAACCCAACAGAAGCAGGACCCTGCGGTACACACACATACACATGTTGGCATATGTGGTTTATGAAGACAATCCATACATGTAATAGTGTATTTAATTTCCTAAATCCAGCCCTCACAGAAAGCTTTTGACTTTAATTAACAAAAATTTACCATTTAAAATTTTTAAGCAAGGAAGTGTCCCATAAACCTTATTTACACTGTAAAAAACATCATTATACACATTCCCATAAATCACACACACACAGTCTCACAGGAGAATTACTTATCACACACACTAAATCACTCAGGGGAAACACAGTCTCTCTGTCTCTCTTGCTGGTTCTGCAGGTGGGTTCTCGCGTATATACTGGTGTGTGTGTGATCAGTTGAACGTTCCCTACAGAGATGAGGTCCAGTGGGTGAGTTTAACATTTGTCTCATTCATGTGTGGTCTGTCATTGTTTCCTTCTCACACTTCTGTCGTTGTTTCTGGAGGATGTGGACATGATCTATAACTCTCAGGACTCACGAGAGCTCTGCCTGCAGGACTTTACACACCTCGACAACAGGTAATACACACATTTGTTTGACTATATTAATGAGGTCATTCCATTGACATCCATTGATTTTATGTCAGGCTGATGATATTTTCTATCCCCTAACCCTAACCCTCCCTCTAAACCTAACCTCACACAAACATGTGACTGACATTAGATTGAAAGAAAAACATGATTTGGATAATTTATGTGTGTTTATTTAGTGAGGGGCACTGAAATGTCTCACAAGTTGGTTATGTTTATATTTCACTTAATGAGGATATTAATGAGGATATTTGACCCCTACAAATACAGATAAACCTGTACACACACACTCACACAGACACACAAATACTGTATGTAAATGGGGTGTGTTGAAATGATAGTGCTGTGGTGTTTGTTTGTTTGTTTGAGTGTGTGTTTGTTGTTTGTCTTCAGGGATCTGCTGGCGATTGTTGCTGCTCTGGAGTTCAGTCAATGGTTCAGCAAACTCTCCATTAAAGATTTCAAACTGGTGACTGTCAATCAAACTGCAGAGTCCTGCTGAATCTTCTGCTCAGACACTGATGTGTGTGTGTATGTGTGTGTGTGTGTGTGTACGCAGACAGCAGATCTGTGTGATCAGATATTGAAAGTTGTGTCCCTGTCCACAACATTAGAGGAACTGACCCTGGACAACACAGGACTCAAGAGGTTCATAAACACACACATTGTCAATGAACGGTGATTCTTATTTAGTCTGTTTTACTTCACTTTTCACTGTTTGCATGTGTGTGTGTGTGTGCAGTGATTTTGCTCTGAGGTTTGTCAGTGCTTTAAGCCAGAATCCAAATTCAGTTTTACACACAATCAGCTTGGCCAACAACTGCCTGGAAGACAAAGGTAAAAAACACACACTGTAGTATCCTAATTAAACTTTACTTATTAAAACAGAATTGGCTTGACTTGAGGACACTAGTTAATAGTTGAACTAACAAACAGTGTTTCTACATCTTTTATTGTGGATTGGTGTCTGATTGACAGGTGTTCTAGTTCTGAACTCTGTGCTTTCTAAACTTACACCTGGACTGAAACAGCTGGACCTGTCCAAGAACTCACTGACAGCTAAAGGTGAACACCCCCCACACACACACACTACAATATCTTTACAGTACACACACACACACACACACACACATGCACACACTACAATATCTTTACAGTACACACACACACACACACATGCACACACTACAATATCTTTACAGTACACACACACACACACACACATGCACACACTACAATATCTTTACAGTACACACACACACACACACACACACATGCACACACTACAATATCTTTACAGTACACACACACACACACACACACACATGCACACACTACAATATCTTTACAGTACACACACACACACACACACACACACACACACTACAATATCTTTACAGTACACACACACACACACACACACACACACACACACATGCACACACTACAATATCTTTACAGTACACACAAACACACACACACATGCACACACTACAATATCTTTACAGTACACACACACACACACATGCACACTACAATATCTTTACAGTACACACACACACACACACACACACACACACACACATGCACACACTACAATATCTTTACAGTACACACACACACATGCACACACTACAATATCTTTACAGTACACACAAACACACACTCACTACAATATCTTTACAGTACACACACACACACACATGCACACTACAATATCTTTACAGTACAAACACACACTACAATATCTTTACAGTACACACAAACGTGCGGGCGCGCACACACAGACACAGACACACACACTACAATATCTTTACAGTACACACACACACACACACACATGCGCACACTACAATATCTTTACAGTACACACAAACACACACACACACACACACACACACACACACACTACAATATCTTTACAGTACACACACACACACACACACACTACAATATCTTTACAGTACACACACCACAGATACAGTACACACCCACTTTTGCACTACATTACACAAAACACTATACACAAACACACAACACTATACAACAGTAAATACACAGGAATACATTAAACATAATTTCAGTGTATGTGGAGTGTGTTCACGTGTGTGTGTTGTATCAGGTGTGAATATTCTGGCTCAGTGTTTTTCTTCCACCACACTAACACACCTGTGCCTGTCTGGAAACACTCTGAAAGGAGAGGATATGCCTGTAGGTACACGCATACACGTTTTCTTATCTATGTAGATGGGGACTTTCCATAGACTTATTGTTTTTATACACTCCTTTTAACCATAAGTTATCTCACCTTTATTATCAATGCTTATGATTATGATGGCTAGAAACAAGAATTGAAATTGTTTGTGAGTTTAAGTTGTGAGAGCTAGAGTGTGTGTGTTTGTGTGTGAGTTTTGGCTTACTTCACCATATTTTGGGGGCATATTTGTACCCAAAAGCTCCTTATGTGAGTGAATGTGTTTGTGTGTGTATGTTGGTTTGTGTTGGCGTTTGTAAAGATTGTTTGTTGTTGATGTTTTGTATATTTGTAGAACCTGTGGAGTTTTCTGAGTCACCCCAACAATCTTCACACACTCGACATATCCAACAGCGAGTGTTCTCTTGACATGGTTAGACAACGCCAATATTAAAACAACATATCAAATTGTTTTTATACCACAAAAAATGTGTGTGTGTGTTTGTGTATGTATTTTTGCAGGTGTGTTCATCACTGCTCCGGGGTTCTCTCAAAAACCTTTCAGTTCTCAAAATGTCAAAAAGTGTCTTCAGTTACAAGTATAACACAAACTCATAAACAGTATACACACACTCATGCCCATACTGTGCATATGCACACACACTCACTCACACACATATGATATGCACACAGTCACATAATGTACTCACAAACACTCACATATTGTAAGCATGCACGCACACTCACTCACACAGGTCCAGTTGTTACTGATATACCTGCACCTCATGCAGTCTCATGTTCTCTTATGCTGCAGAAAAGGGAAGGAGTTTCCTTCCTCTCTAAAGCAGTTCTTCAGCAATGCTCGGTCACTCCAGACAGTCTGTCTGTCTGGAACTAAACTACCTGCAGAAGCACTCAAGTGAGTCTCTTATCTGGTGTTTGTTTGATGTTTGACTGTTTTTTGTTTGTTGCATTTTTGTTTGTTGTTTGACTGATGCCTGCTTGCTGACTGGCTGATGCCTGTTTGTTGTTTGACTTATGCCTGCTTGCTGATTGGCTGATGCCTGTTTGCTGATTGACTGATGCCTGTTTTCTGATTGACTGATGCCTGTTTGTTGTTTGACTGATGCCTGCTTTCTGATTGACTGATGTGTGTTTGATGATGCAAATTCAAGTTTATTTCTATAGCACTTTTCACAATAGCACATTTTTTCACAAATAAAATGAAAAATTATTTGAAAATGAAATTGAAAATGAAAGAAAATTAAAATATTTGAAAAAAGGAAGAAAATTAAAATGAATAAAATTAGTAAACAATGATAATTAACACAATGTACAAAACAAATGTACTAAGCTAATTTCAGCAGTCTCCTAGTAAGCAAGTCAACAGGGCAACAGTGGCAAGGAACCAAAACTCCAGTGATGTATAAATGGAGAAAAAACCTTGTGAGCGACCAGGCATAACAGAGAGGGCCAGTTCTCCTGCTCTGTTTGTTGTTTGATTGATGCTTGTTTGTTGACTATTTTTTTGTTTGTTGTTTCTGTTGTTTGACCAATGTTTGTCTGTTGTTTTAAATTATGTTTTTGTTGCTCTGTTGTCCAGAGCTGTGCTCTTGGGTCTCGCCTGTAACTCTAACCTGCGAAATGTTTCTTTGGACATCAGCAGCTGTGAGGTCTGTCTGGCTAAGACAGTTCATCAGTGATTATGTGATTGTGATGTGATTGTAAAGCATGTTTGACGTGTGTTGTACTGTTGTGTTTAGTTGCGTTCAGCTGGTTCTCAGATTCTGGAGGGTTGTATAGCTGAAATACCAAACATCACCAGTCTGGATATTTCAGACAATGGTTAATAATTACACACACAGACACACACACACATCTGTTGGCAGTTGTGATGTTATATTGATGGTGACAGTAGTGTTGTGTTAAGACAGTAATTGTGTCTTAGGTCTGGACTCTGATCTTTCAACACTCCTTGTGTGGATTGGAAAAAACCGTTCCATTAAACACTTATCCATCGGCAGGAACTTCAATAACATCAAAGCCAAGTAAGATTTTTTTTTTTTTTTGCAGTATTGTTCTCATGTCAGTGTTTGGAATGCCACAAATAGAAATGAGCTATCTTTTATAGACTATAGAAGTATTTTACACAGCAGTCAATAACTGCTCCAGATTATTAATATAGGCAAGTTTTGCTTTTAAAATTGCAATTCAGTAGGTGACCAGTTCAGTTTAATTTCACTCTTATAAATTGGAGACAATTCATACATTCAGAGTGTTAATCAGTGTGTGTGTGTGTTGTGTCTTTCTGATCTGTGATGTTTGTGTGTTGTGTGTGTCTGATCTATGACGTTTGTGTGTTGTGTGTGTCTGATCTGTGACGTTTGTGTTATGTCTGTCTGATCTGTGATGTTTGTGTGTTGTGTCTGTCTGATCTGTGATGTTTGTGTGTTGTGTGTGTCTGATCTATGACGTTTGTGTGTTGTGTGTGTCTGATCTATGACGTTTGTGTGTTGTGTGTGTCTGATCTGTGATGTTTGTGTGTTGTGTGTGTCTGATCTGTGATGTTTGTGTGTTGTGTCTGTCTGATCTGTAATGTTTGTGTGTTGTGTGTGTCTGATCTATGACGTTTGTGTGTTGTGTGTGTCTGATCTATGACGTTTGTGTGTTGTGTGTGTCTGATCTGTGACATTTGTGTTGTGTGTGTCTGATCTGTGACATTTGTGTTGTGTGTGTCTGATCTGTGACGTTTTTGTGTTGTGTGTGTCTGATCTGTGACGTTTTTGTGTTGTGTGTGTCTGATCTATGACGTTTGTGTGTTGTGTGTGTCTGATCTGTGACGTTTGTGTGTTGTGTGTGTCTGATCTATGACGTTTGTGTGTTTTGTGTGTGATCTGTGATGTTTGTGTGTCTGATCTTTTCCTCTGCAGGAGTCTTGGGCTGGTTCTTGTTTCTATGGTTCATATGATTCAGGAGGAAGAATCTGTAAGTTTATAAATTCTGTTACATTTGAGTTGTTGAAGACTTTAATTAGTTTAAATGTGAACTCTCTGTGTGTGTGCACGTGTATGTGTGTTTAGCCTCTGACATCTCTGTCACTGGCGGACTCACGGTTGAAGGCAGATTTGTCCGTGGTGCTGAACGCTGTGGGTGGTAACAGCAGTTTGACTTACCTGGACATCAGTGGGAACAGCATGGGTGACTTCGGGGCAAAGATGCTGGCCAAAGCTCTTCAGATAAACACCAAACTCAGGTACAGCAGAGCCAACATGAGTCTGACATGGGTGCTTGTTTAGACAGTTTAGAAACACACTCAAAAGGTACATGTGAATATAGCTCATTCAGTCATAATTTTTAGATAGTGTCTTAACAGGAGGGTTTATTTAACTGTGTGTGTGTGTGTGTGTGTTTCAGGACTGTGATGTGGGACAGGAATTGTGTTAGTGCTCAGGGTTTACAGGATGTGGCTGCTGCTCTGGAAAGGTGTATTCTCATATACAGACTGGACTTCCCCTGTGTGTGTGTGTGTGTGTGTGTGTGTAACCAGTTTTTGTCTCTACAGAAATTACACCATTAGATTCATGCCAGTTCCCATCATAGATGCAGCTCAAGCTCTAAAGAACAGCCCAGAGAAAACAGAAGACGCCCTGTTGAAGGCAAACACACTGCAGACACACCCCAGAGACATTTATTCCTTTAGCAAACAATTTTATCAAAAACTACGACAAATGAGTGAGAGAGTATTTAACATTTTGCCCTAAAAACCAACAAGCCTGGTCTACATTAACAAGTAGGAACAGATCTGACAGTAGGGTGAACAGAAGAAGGGTTTTACATATATTTTATATACAACATGAAACATGAACATCAGGGATTAGTCAGGTGTGTGTTTTCAGTTGTGATGGTCTCTGCAGATCAGGTGGAGGCTGTCAGCCTGGTACCTCGTTGTGGGGGAAAATACAGAAGAATCCCCACATCCCCAAGATAACCCAAAACAAACCTTAAAATAACATTAAGTAACATTTTGGAGAATTTGTATCTAGTATTGAAAATGGGTGTGTGGTCCCCAAAAGAGAAATTAATTATTAAACATATTAAATGATGCTTATTTGAAAATGTGAAAGTAGGTTTTGGGGTAGGTTTTGGGGTGGGGTAGGGTTAGGGGAATTACGTCTGCTTAAAGTCCCCACAAAGATAGCTGTACAAACGTGTGTGTGTAGATGGAGCAGTACCTGTTGAGGAATCATGAAAGCAGGAGATATCTTCAGGAACAAGCGTTCAGGCTACATCAGGGCATCGTCACCAGCACAACACAACAGGTGTGTGTGTGTATTTACATAAACTACACAATTAAACAAATTCCTTAGCTGTGTGCTTATTCACACAAACAAACTATCAGACTGCATTATCCTAACCCCTGGTTTTGTGTGTGTGCGTGCAGCTGATGGGGCAGGTGTGTGTGCAGGTTCAGGATCAGTTAAACTCTCTTCGCTTCAGTAAGAGTGACAGAGTTCAGCAGGACATGAAGACAGCAGAACAACTCATAAAGGATGCCAAGAGCTCAAAAACAGTGAGACACATGCATCTCAATTCTAAAGATGGTTTTGTTTATCAGATGAGTAAACCAACACACAGTTGGATGTTCTGTGTGTCTGCAGCTGGTGTCGAGTTTGTATCACCTGCAGTCAGGTGGGCATGTTGTGGGTGTTCCTGAGGGGTCGGCAGGTGTGTGTGTTCAACAGGTGCAGGAGAAACTGTGCTCAGTAGCAGGAGAGATCAGTGCTGTCATAGAGCAACAGCTACAGGTACACACACTGTATACACATGCTGTATACGTACAACACACACACAACACACACACTGTATACACACATACACACACAGTAACTGCTATAAACTTGCTGAGATAAAGACCTCAGGTCCTTTTTGATATTGTACTTGCATTGGTTATTTTATTAGGCAGAAAAGTTCTACATATATATATATATATATAATAAAATGAGTAAACTGTACTTTCTGTGTTTTCTCATATGAAATTTGTAGTATGTGGTTAGTGTCTACACACTGTAATAGAGTAATTCAGAACAGAGTCATGCCCACTGCTGATCTGGGCCTATAGCAGCACTCCTCAAACATTTCTTGTTTGATCAGATTGGAGGACCAGAACAAACTGTTTTATAATATTTTACTTTATTACATTTTGTTTAACTAAAGAAAAAGGCAGATGTCACAGATGTCATACAACTCTTGTGTGTGTGTGTCTATTCAGAGTTTGTTTGTGTCAATGTTGGACACAGCGGGGTGTGTGTGTCCACACATCATGCAGAAGGCGTGTTTGCGTGATGATCTTTTACATACCAGCAGAGAGAGGATGAGTGTGTCACAGGCCTATATCATGCGTACACTGCTGGAGCAGTCAGCCATTGACATCATCAACAAGATCAGGTGAGATCAGGTGTGTAACCTGAACACAGACGACAAGAGATTCAGACGTGTGTGTGTGTGTGTGTGTGTGTGTGTGTGTGTGTGTGTGTGTGTGTGTTTTCAGTGAGGTGAAGTTTAGCATGGCGTCGAGTCTCTCTGATTACATCACTGATGAGATCTTACAGTCTCTCTCAAGCTCTCAGCAAACACTGGTGAGATTTACACACATCAAAGCTCCACTCATACACACCTTCTACATGTATGTGATCAAATAAAGTTTCTATAAACTGTTACATGAATAGAAGAAAATAATGTATAACTCAAACTAATACATTTTATCAGAAAATAAGCTGAAAATCCTTCTAATTTTGTCCATTGCTCAAACACTCAAAGCCTTCATACACTCATGTTAACATGATAAACAGAACTAGTATTATTACAACTAACACTGACTGAGTAAAATAACATATACTGTAATCTTGATGTACTGTACAGCATCACAATTTAAACAAACTCCATAATCAACATCACTGAACATTAAACACTGACAAAATAACATGAGCTGTCTGATTCAGTCCCATGCAAATCCTGCTGGTAACAGAAACTCCACTGCACAGTTTCAGCAATGTTAAGTGTGTGTGTACTTCTGTGTACATCTATCTTTGTGAAGACAAAAAGAGTACAGTGAGACATTTTGGCCGGTTCTCACTTTCTGACCCTGTTAAGGTGCCCCTTTAGGAGCAGGAGCCCTTTAAGAGGTTTTAGGGTGAGGGTTTGGATTGGGTTAGGTTTAGGGTTGGGCAGTTAGTTGAGATGGTTAAGGTTAGGGTAAAGGGCTAGAGATTCTATTGTCTCAATATCCTCACAAAGATAGCAGTACAAACGTGTGTGTGTGTCAGGCTGGGCATCTGAGCAATAGAGGGAATCCTCCACTTTCACCTCAGGACTTACAGGAGACAGAAGTTCTCGATGAGAGAGAAATACAGACAGAAAACCTGACACTGCCACAACCACAGGTACACACTTTGCTGTAAAGTTGCTTTAAATTAATGCATATTGAGAAAAACACAAAAAATGATATAAAATTGGTTTAAATAAAACCGACAATAAAATGCCCTTCTCATTACAGTGAGTTTGTGTGTCTTTGCTTGTGTCTGTGTGTGTGTTAAATCTCCAGCAGGCACATGAAGTGAAGAGAAGGACGGTTCACAGCAGGATGTTTAGACCTGTGTCTGCAGCATTCAGTACATACACACAAACATCTCAAATCAACATCAGCCTCCATCACACATCTCCATTATTACTGATGTGATTGCTGATGATTATGTGTGTGTGTGTGTGTGTGTGTGTGTGTGTGTGTGTGTGTGTCAGATCTGGGCTTTGATCTAGATAAGGCATTAGAGGATATGTCCAGGTATGTGGAGGAACTACCCCCACCCCTGTCCCCACTTGTTTCCCCGCCCCCTGTGGACACAGGGCTTCAGCTGCCTCAGTCT
This sequence comes from Chromobotia macracanthus, assembly GCA_036877525.1. NCBI lineage: Eukaryota > Metazoa > Chordata > Actinopteri > Cypriniformes > Botiidae > Chromobotia > Chromobotia macracanthus. Next base: position 143,095 of record JAZGTH010000069.1, read on the forward strand.
GTGGGTTTTAGTGACCTCCCCGCAGTGGACACGCTACAGCATGTCACCAAATACAGACCCAGACGTACCAAGAAAGCCAAACCCAGCAGAACAAAAGTAAAACATGTAGAACACATACAGTTATGTCACACAGCTGTTACTGTATCATGTGTTTTAGCAGCACTGTTTATATTGACCATTGACCAACCAGCATCCAGGACCATGACCTAACAGGACCTAACTGTTTTATAAAATAAATACAAGCATCACTAAATTGTAACAGATATGTTGTGGAATGAAGTAAGATAAAGATGGTTCATAAAACATTATCAGAAAATGTCACTGTTCATTTTCTCCCTCTCAGCCAATCAGCAAAGCCGCTGCACAGGAAGTGGATCAGAGTGGCAGTGTTTCACAGCTGGATGAAGGAGTGCCAGAGTTTTTCTTTAAAAAAGTCACAAACATCGGAGCAAAGTAAGAATGAAAGATGTGCTGTAAGGACTGTCTGTGTGTTTACTCTCGAATCATGCTTAAATCTGCTGTTCTGTGTGAAGAGCATCTGGTGCAGATGAGGAAACAAGGAGACAGTCTCTCATCATCGGCATCATTAAACATCACCCATCTACTCAAATCATGCCCACAAGTGCCACAGCAACAGTCTCTATAGCAACAGCAGAAACAAATGTCCCACCACCAGAGCCTAACAAAACCGCAAGTGATCCTCCCGTACCTGAGGTCAAAGGTCATATGCAGGATTGTGTTAAACGTGACAGTCCCCTGATAAGGGGGCATGTGGGAGTGCAGGTGCTGGGCGGAGACATGCTAATGGAGATACGAGCCAAACAAGAGAAACGCAAGAGAGACAAAGTGAGTCTCGCACACACACGTTTTTTTATCTATCTAAATGAAGACATTCCATAGACTTCTGTTGTTTTTATACATGGCTAGTTATAAACAACATAATCTAACCCTAACCCTAGCAGAAAACTTTCTGCATTTTTAGCATTTAAAATAAACTTTATTTACTATATTTTTACAAATTAGGATGTCATTAAAAGGAGGTTTTGCTAAGATTTGTCAGGTTTTGCTGACTTCTCTTCAGCAAAAACTCTTCCCCAATTTATGATTAAGTAAACCCCCACATACACACTCTCTAAAAACTATAAAACTATAGTTTTTTTAGTCTATAATTGACTGTATTAGTGAGGCCATTTCATATTTTACATTTATGCATTTGGCAGATGATTTTCAGGTATACATTTGATCAGTACATGTGTTTCCTGGGATAGACTTCCATTGATTTTATATCAGGCTAATGATATTTTCTATCTCCCAACTCCCTCTAAACCTAGAACTATTTTCTATAACCCTGACATTAGATTGAAAGAAAAACATGATCTGAATGAGTTATGAGTCTTTTTATTTAGTGAGGACCAGTAAAATGTCTCACAAGTCAGTTGTCATGATATTTCGTTATGTTAGTGAGGATATTTGCCCTTAATAAATATAGATAAATCTGTACACACATGCACAAACACACTCACTATTCATACACACATAAGTGTGGTGTGTCTGTTCTATGTGCATGTGCCAGTACTGGTGCAATTATTCTTAGTAAATCACCCACATCACGCCAACGAAGGTCGAACACCATCTGTGCAGCAAATGAAGGGCTTCCGTTCTGAACTCATCTGAATAATAACACACAGTGTGTGTGAGTCATTGGTGTTTCAGCTGATATATACAGTGATTATAGATCAGAACCGAGAGTTTCTGTCAGTTCCTACCTTCTGTGTGCAGTCAACCTCAGACAGTCTGATTTATCTGAGACTGTGATGATGATGTCAGACAGTCTGTGATTGATCTGTGGCTGTGATGATAAAGATGTGATGTCAGACTATGATTGATCTGTGATGCTGTGTGTCACAGGCGCTTGTGTCTCCATCTGAAGAACCTAAAGCTGAACTTCACGCTGAAGGTCATTTCAGTCTTTCATTAAAAGGTTTGTCATCAATGTGAACATTAATGATTTTATAGAGTGTGTGTAACTGTGACTGGATCCTTCTCTTCAGTAGGTGGGGATCATGGCCACACAACGGCAGTGGTCCAGAAAGACCCCAGAGCAGAACTTATGGACAGAACCTTCCCTTCTACAACCAACAAACTTGAACACACATCAGAAAAAACACACACACTCAAAACCACACCTGAACACACATCTGCACAAACACACACACCTGAGCAGACAGCCACACTCACACACACACCTGAATACACACAGCAGGATTGGGCTGTGTCTTGTCTGTCTCAGGAGTGCATCAGAAGTCTCAGTGAGTGACAAACTCGTACACTCAGAATCGTGTGTTCATGTAAATTCTCACTGACGCTTCTCATTTTTTTCTTCTGATGTGAAGCTCCCTCTCCTCTGGATGGCATCACAGATATTTCAACAGATGACCACTCCCCTGCTCTGCCAGCACCACCCCTCCGCCAGTGGGTGTTGCAGTCTGACACTGAATGGGCGGAGCACAGTCCTGTCACTCACAGCACAAAGGGTGGAGACTCACCTATTGCCTGTGAGTTTATCATATTATGGGATCAAAACATCTCTGAAATATCTGTATGAAGTTCCTTTAATGTTAAACTTTTTCTAACACAATGGTTTGGTTGTGTAGTGATGGTTTGGTTGTGTCGTGAGAGGTTTGGCTGTGTTGTGAGAGGTTTGGTTGTGTCGTGGTGGTTTGGTTATGTCGTGATGGTTTGATTGTGTCATCAAGGTTTGATTTGGTTTTTGGCTGTTTTTGGCTCAACCAAAAACCGCCCATGTCACACCCCTCCTGACCTTACTCCACTGGCTACCTGTAGCCACCCGCATCAAATTTAAATCTCTTACGCTTGCCTTTAGGACAGTAACAGGAACCTCTACCTCCTACCTCAACTCACTCCTCCAGACATATGTCCCCTTCCGCCAGCTACAGTCATTCAATGAGCGACGTCTGATTGTTCCCCCAACAAGGCACCAAATCAATCTGTAAAACTTTCATCTATTCTGTTCCTTTGTGTTGGAATGAACTCCCAGCCTCCACCCGATCCACTGAGACCATCACAACCTTTAAAAAACAACTCAAAACATATCTGTTTCACAGACACCTGACTGATCCCCAATGCCCTAACCTATCCTCAAAAAAAAAAATCTCCTTGTCTCTAGTTCATTCTGTCTCTAGTAGCAGAAGACAATGTCCGCTTCTAAATGTAGCTATGTAGACTTGCGATGTAGACTTGCTGTGTAGACTTGGCTTGTGGCTTGCAAGGCAAAATGCTCAATGCTCTCATCCTTTTGTAAGTTGCTTTGGATAAAAGCATCTGCTAAATGACTAAATGTAAATGTAAATGATTGTGTCGTGATAGTTTGGTTGTGTCGTGATGGTTTGGTAGTTTTGTGATGGTTTGATTGTGTCATGATGGTTTGATTGTGTTTCCAGCTGCCGATGTGGGTGTGTTTGAGAAAGACTTGCACAAACACACACAGACTGTGTTGAGGTCCGTACCTTGTGTCCACTCCAGAACTGACCCAGGTGAAGACAGAGGTGATCAACAGCGAACAAAGTCTTTACCCATAGCAAGTCTGAATTTAATCAGTCTAATTGTCATTACCTGACAGTTTCTGATATTTAGAGAAGCTAAATGTTTAAGATATATACAAATTATACAAATATACAGTTATGTAGAATAAAAATATAATCTGTTATAACTGCTGAGCTGTGACTGCTTGCGTGTGTGTTTTTAGACAAGCTGTTGAAATCTTCAGATTTGGCTGCTGCTTCAAGATGTAGTTCTGAGGACAAGAACACGGATTCACACACTGACAACTTGAACACACACACCCACACACATCAGTCACACATTTCAGATTAATCAGTACATCACTGTTTAAACAGTGTCTACGAGAACGGTGTAAAATATAAAAAAAGTCTGTAGCAAACATCACTGACTTGTTACTAAGATGTTTAAACTTGCAAAATGTGCAATTTAAAAAACCTAATACTGAACTGATTCTGTATTTAAATGTATTGAAGTGTCAGATGCTTTTACCCAAAGTAACTTACAGTACAGTGTTTCTCTGCCCTGCCTGTTGTTGGTACAGTTGACTCAATGTAAATCATTCAGTAATTTTGGTATGATTTATGTTTATGTCTCTTTGTAAAATTTTGTTTGGTTTGTCTCTAGAGCATTGTGTCTGTTTAGGGCAAAAATAACAATAAATAATTTTTGTTTTTTCAAAATGTATTTTTAATTATGTAAACTCAATATTGAATTCTATTGGGATTAAATGCAATTTGTTTGGAACTTAAATGGAATTTGGAATGTATTTACTGTGTGTGTGTGTTCCACAAACAGAAATATTCTTATGTTTGTTCTATGTATTTGTCCTAGTTGGTTGACAGCCCTGTCAGTTTTCTGTGTAATAGGGAAGTTAATATCTCAGCTGTAACAGTGTCTGATGTGTTTTGGGTTTGCGCTCATCCTTTGGGTCTTTCAGTCAGTAGATTGCGTGTTGTCTCCAGTGATTGGCCTCATTATGTGGGTGTGATGATATAGTCGGCTGGAGATCAGATGTTCTCAACAGACTGAGTGCTGGTTAGTTTGCTCACAGTCATGGAGAAGATCTCCAGCGATTTGACGGCCACTCTCTTCCTGCATATCTGGGCTCAGTTTGATCCAGATGGTGAGTTTTGTCTGTCATTAACACCAGTAGATGTTTACAGAGCCCCTGACCTGCTGTGTTTGTGATGTGCAGATGAAGGATTCATTGAAGGGAGAAAACTGGAGGAGTTGATACGATACATGATGAAGACACTGAAGACTGTAAGTAGATCAAATAGCAACATAAGCTTCTTTACAGTTTTTGAAATATTTAACAAAAATTTATTTTTTGATATCAAACACACTGGTGTATCATTGTCTTTTGAATGACACACACACTGGTGATTGTGACACTTTGTAAATTTCTGTGTTTTGAACAACTGTTGTTTTATATTTGTTTTATAACTATTGTTTGTTTTGATGTCATGATGATGTCAGTGAGTAATGATGTCAGTCATTGGCAATGCCAGTGACGATGTCAGTTAATGATGATGTCAGTGATGATGTGATGGCTGTGAATGTAGGCTGATGTTTCTGAGCAGCTGGTGCAGAAGCTGAAAGAGAAGATTGTGAGCCACTGTGATCTCACAGTGGATGGACGTCTTCACCTGGAGGAGGTGAGAACTGCATCTACACACTCAAGTAAAGATACACTCATTACACACACATTAAAGATCAGTTTACCCAGAAATAAAAAATATTATTTACTCACCTAGTATGCCATTCATTCATCTGTGGAGCACAAATGATGTTCAGCAGAAGGATTAATTTTCTCTTGCCTGTGGAGACTGGAGCTTTAAAAATGATAAAAAGCACCATAGCGTTATTTTGAATATTTCCTGTACGTTTTCCAGATCTTCTAAAGTCATACGAGAGCTAATCATTATCTTCCACAGAAGCTCTTGTAATCTGACCCTTACCTGATGTTCTCAGTAAACGTTCTGCTGAAACTCCACAGGAGTCATGCAGGTTTGAGGAAGAGGGACAACAGGATGTTCTAGCTGTGTGTGTGTGTGTGTCTCTCTCTCTCTCCCCAGCTGGCCACTGTGCTGTTGCCTGAGCAAGAAAACTTTCTCCTGGTGTTCCGCAGAGAGACTCCTCTGGATAACAGTGTGGAATTCATGAGGGTCAGAACATTTACACACATGCAGAGACACACACGTCACACACTGGGATGTTAAAGGCATGCCATCTCTTTACAGATCTGGCGTTGCTATGACACTGACAGCAGTGGCTATATTTCTGCTGCAGAACTTAAGGTAACTGGCCCTGATGTCACTTCCTGTTTAAATGAACTGTGTCATGTCAGAGGTTTGAAAAATAGCACACTGCACATGTATACTGCATACTACTAGGTTGGTTGGTTAGCTAGGTCTGAGGATGTCAGAGTTTATTTATATGCTGCTGTCTCTGTTTGATGATGTCAGAGTTTCCTGCAGGATCTGTTTCATCAGCATAACAACCAGATCTCTACAGCCAAACTGGAGGAGTACACAGATACCATGGTAATGTCAAACAAATCACCACTGTCATAGAAACAAAAAACACCTCTGTTCTATACCAGAACAGACATACAGGAGGTGAAGATCAGACAGATGGAAAACTGTCTGATTATTATAAAAAAACACCTTTAGCTCACATTTCACCCCACATTCAACAGAAATAGCTTTTGTTGCAGTAAAATAAAAAATTAGTAAAATAGTGTATCTCCTCCTTCCTTTAAGATGAAAATGTTTGATAAAAACCAGGATGGACGTTTGGATCTGAATGATATGGCAAGGTAACGCAGATCTTATAAAACATTAACTTTCATTAATTACAGGCCTGCTGTGAATCTCTACACTGGACACATAATTATACAAATATATCTGACCACATGATGATGCCACAGACCACACTCCAGTATTCTGACCATTATTACTAAACTTTGTTTATTGTTGTGGTGGTGTTATAGACAGTTTGTGCTCATGTGTTTGTCTGTAGGATTCTAGCGCTGAAGGAGAACTTCCTGCTGAAATTTGAGATGGAGGTGAGTGTGAGAGGTGAAGACTGAAGTTCTCAGATGTTAGATGATTTTTGATGTTATGGGATGTTTTTGCTCCAGGCCTGTAGTCAGGAGGATCGCAGGAGAGACTTTGAGAAGATATTTGCTCATTATGACATGGTAAGAGATGAAATGAGAGTGAACTGAGAATGAACTGAGACATGATGCTTTTCTTTAACTGTGTATGCATGCGTGTGTAATGTGACATACAGAGTAACACCGGAGCCCTGGAGGGTGCAGAGGTGGATGGTTTTGTTAAAGACATGATGGAGCTGGTGAAGGTAAAGCTTTACAGAGGAATCTGTGCTGACGTTTACTAAACAAGGTGTTTCATCATGTAACTTTTTATTTGATGACTCTTCAGCTGTTCTTCATTCTTTTCTACTGAATGTATTTATTATGTGAGTAAATCTGCAGAGAATCATATTGATTGCTGAGTGTTCTTTATCTGATGTGTTTTGCAGCCCAACCTCAGTGGATCCGACTTGGACAAGTTCAAACAGGTTCTGCTGGGTCACTGTGACATCAACAGAGATGGAAAGATTCAGAAGAATGAGTTAGCACTGTGTCTAGGGCTGAAACTCCATCCCTAAATCCCACAAAGTAAAGTTCATGATACAACCAGTGCTGTTGTGTGTGTGTGTGTGTGTGTGTGTGTGTGTGTGTGTTTACTATGTGCTGTATTAGTGCGACACAAACATTGATGATTGTGTGTGTATATGTGTGTTTCAAGTGTACTGCAAAATAATACTTACACAGACAAAAGCTAGCAGTAAAATATTTTAACTAACAAATGTAAAATCTAAACTAATATGCATGAAACTAAAAATATGCTTGTCACTGTACATTGGAATTGAAAAATCTGTAGATACTAAAATAAAATATGAAAACCAGTGTAATGTTCTATAAATAACCCTGATGTGTCACAGCAATGTAACTCATGTGATACGTGTTAATTCAGCTCAGATCACAAAGTGATTTTTCATTCAGATCACATCATGTGTTAATTCAGATCAGTGAGGTGTGAACAAATGAACAGTGATCGATTTATTTAGCTGATGTTCATGTAAGTAATTGTATTACTGAATAAATGGTATTTCAGACACGTTGTAAAGATTAGGTGTGTGGGATCTTCTGTAGAGTGAGGACTGATGCTTATTGTTGAATATGTTTTATTATGATTGAATCTGAAGGCTCTAGAGATCTGTGTGTGTTGGGTTTACCATATATTGGGGGACAAAATCTGTACCAAAAGTAAGCAAAACAAATCTGGCAAATCTGAGAAAACCTCCTTTTGGGGACATCCCTATTTGCGAAAATGCTATAAATATAGTAAAGATTTTGTAAAATTGTAAAAATGCAGAAAGTTTTCTGTTAGGGTTAGAGTGTGGATTAGGTTATATTGTTTATAACTAGCTGTGTATACAAACAATACAAGTCTGTGGAATGTCCCTATTTAGATAAGTAAATGTGTGTGTTGCAGATGTGTGCACTCTCGTGTGAGATAATTGTAATTGCAGTATTTAGTGTAGTGTGTGTCTGTAATGGTCAAGTGTGTATCTGTCATTAGTGTCGCTGTCACTCCTACAAAAGATGGGCAGGCCTGCTGGTGTCAGGTGATATTTAAAGAGAGTAATCATTTGAGTGGGCTAAGAGGATTCTGGGATTAAATCTGGTTCCTGTGCGGGTTAAGTTTATGGGTGGGGTAGAATATACAGTTTGTATTAAAAAAGTATTTTAAAAAAAAGTATTAAAAGTCATTGTGTCTATGGAAAGTCCCCACAAAGATAGTGCTTTAACGTTTTGTGTGACAGGATAGCAGCAACAGTGTTATCGTGAAGTTAAAGGGAGGCATACATATCTAAACTAAAATAAAACACATATGATAAGAGCAGGGGCACCACTGGAGGCTCTGGACCACCTCTGTCCATTCTCGATCATGCTCCGTGTTGTAGTTACTTCATGGCCATGTTCTAGTTACTTCATGCTGCTGGACCCCCTGTATGACCAGAGCCCCTAGAATCATCCTAATCCTCCCCCATGGTATGGTGCCCCTGGGTAAGAGAGAGGGGGTATCACAGAAGAGAACAAGTTATAAGAAACAGATTAAGAAGTTCTGACATGACAATATCCACACCAGAAATTCAGTGCTTCCCACTGCTCCGGGTGTGTGTGTGTTCACTCCTCACCAGTGATGAGTTAAATGCAGAGATTACATTTTAGGTATGGGTTACCATATCTGACAAATATGTCACTTTCTCATGTTAAATGTAAATGGTAAAATGTTTGCAGTGTGTGTGTGTGTGTGTCTATATATATATATATAATATATATATATATATATATATATATATATATATATATATATATATATATATATATATATATATATATATATATATATATATATATATGTGTGTGTGTGTGTGTGTGTGTGTGTGTGTGTGTGTTTGCTTTAGATCTTCATGACTGTGTGTGTGTGTGTGTATATATATATATAACACACACACACACACACACACACACACACACACACAGTAATGAAGATCTAAAGCAAACACACACACACACAGTCATGAAGATCTAAAGCAAACACATACAAACACACACAGTCACGAAGATCTAAAGCAAACACACACACAGTAATGAAGATCTAAAGCAAACACACACACACACACAGTCATGAAGATCTAAAGCAAACACACACACACACACACAGTCATGAAGATCTAAAGCAAACACATACAAACACACACAGTCATGAAGATCTAAAGCAAACACACACACACACAGTCATGAAGATCTAAAGCAAACACACACACACACAGTCATGAAAATCTAAAGCAAACACACACACACACAGTCATGAAAATCTAAAGCAAACACACACACACACAGTCATGAAGATCTAAAGCAAACACACACACACACACAGTCATGAAGATCTAAAGCAAACACACACACACACACACAGTCATGAAGATCTAAAGCAAACACACACACACACAGTCATGAAGATCTAAAGCAAACACATACACACACACAGTCATGAAGATCTAAAGCAAACACACACACACGCAGTCATGAAGATCTAAAGCAAACACACACACACACAGTCATGAAAATCTAAAGCAAACACAAACACACACAGTCATGAAGATCTAAAGCAAACACAAACACACACAGTCATGAAGATCTAAAGCAAACACACACACACACAGTCATGAAAATCTAAAGCAAACACACACACACACAGTCATGAAAATCTAAAGCAAACACAAACACACACAGTCATGAAGATCTAAAGCAAACACACACACACGCAGTCATGAAGATCTAAAGCAAACACACACACACACAGTCATGAAAATCTAAAGCAAACACACACACACACAGTCATGAAAATCTAAAGCAAACACAAACACACACAGTCATGAAGATCTAAAGCAAACACACACACACAGTCATGAAGATCTACAGCAAACACACACACACAGTCATGAAGATCTAAAGCAAACACACACACAGTCATGAAGATCTAAAGCAAACACACACACAGTCATGAAGATCTAAATCAAACACATACAAACACAGTCATGAAGATCTAAAGCAAACACACACACACACACAGTTATGAAGATCTCAAAACACACACAGTATGAACACCTGGAACTTCTTGTTACCTAATAACTTCTCAGATGTTTGTGTGATTAGTTCATTTCTGATTAATGTCTGAATTAGTCTCTCCTGAGGTCTGAGGTCAGATCTGATCTCTCTGACTGGAGCATGGATCATTTTCTTATTGATTTACTGCAGTGTTTTGGTCACAGCTGAGATGTGCATTTTTTTCTCCACATAGTAATTAGTTTTATTTCTAGTTTCATCTCTCTACAAATATTTTGTAGTAGTGCTGTGGATCACATGTGTGTTTGTTCTGGACATCAGCAGATCCTTCAGTGAGTAGAGATTTCTGAAAGTCATCAGCAGTGTTGTTCTGAACATCTTTGAACTCTTGTGGTGATTGTAGGACTCACATGACTGCAGCTGAGCCAATGTAGGTAATACTGCCAACATTTACTACAGTTATTTAATACTGCTTCATGTTAATGTATAAGGATTACAGTGATAATAGCAAATAATGGCAGAGTTTAAAAGTGTCACCTTTAAAACACTGAGAATCACAATTTGTGATTGTGTGTGCGTAGCCATCAGTGTCACTATTGGATGTATTCTAATAATGTGACATTTGGTTATGATTAAGTTTATTCTCTGTACCATCAACAGTACCAGGACATGTGATTTAGTAGTCGGCTCTTTCATTCTTTATTGACAATATAAAAAAAAAACACTGCAACATTAACGATTATATGTGAGTCTACTATTCAGAGGTTGTTACATACTTATTGAATCTGTACATATTTCAATGCTCATATCAACAGTATTTAACATCACTGACATTGCGAGTACAAACTGTAGCCTTTACTCACACTGCAAATCTGTTTATCTACAGCAGCTTTTGTAATAAGGGTTTTGATGACAGACACACAAACTAACTCATTCTATTCCAAATCAAGATTTTGAACTGTACTTCAGGATTTGTGTTCATTTAGATGTAAATACTTTAAGTTCGTAATGGTTCTCAGTCCTGATAATTTTTAAATTTATGGCCGCTGCTGAATGAAATATTCATTGTGATATCGTAGAAATCACTGTTATTTAAAGAGTTGCAGCAACAGTCAGTGTGAGATCTCTGTGCATGCACATCATTGCAGTCATACAGCTGTGCTGCATACAGACGCAGTATGTGTGAAACAAGCTCAACGCACAATGCTGATGAACAACAATCCAACTGCGACAAACTTTACCCGGTGAGTTCCGGACAGTTAACCTGCTTCAGTCCAAACCCCCTTTCAGTGCACAAATAAATACAGCTTAAACACCCAAACAACTTACATTTACCAAAAATTCTATGTATTTATTAAAACAGTGCCATAATACAGCAGTATTTCAATTGCTACATTGATTGTATATTGAACGTCAGAAGATTTTAAAGTAAGTGAAGAGTGAATCTTCATAGTCTTGCGTGTTCTCTGTGTGTCTCTGCTTACAGTTCAATATCCTGATGTCTTCTCTTCCTGTTCCACCTTCACTTGCCCCGCCCCACTCGCACACGCCAACCTATCTTCCTGTTCACAACCCACCTCAACAGTAATGGACGGTGTCGTTGTGGCCGAGAGTCGTTGACAGCGAGCCTGGTGTTTCAAGAAACTGTCTCTCCAGACAATCTTCTTGCCGCAGAATGAACACTCGTACGGCCGCAGGCTTCCATGCGTCTTTATGTGTTTGGTCAGGTGGTGCTTCATTTTGAAGCTCTTGGAGCACACGGGACATGCGAACGGACGAAGGTTCAAGTGCTGCATCTTCACGTGCCGGTCACGCATGCTCTTCAGCGTGTAGGCTTTTCCGCAGTGGCAGTAGTGAACTTTGCCTGTGTAGCCAGAGAGAGGAGAAGAGGGGGAGATGGTTGGAGGAGAAGAAGAGGGGGGAAGAGAGGACGACTGTGAGGTCGGAGAGACAGTTTGGGGCCAAGAGAGTTCAGACAGTCCTGGAGCAAACTCGTCTGAAGATGGCTGCAGCAAAGGCCGCTGGGACACTTGCCCTGTGGCCTCCTCGATCTCATCATAGGTCTCGAATCCACCATCTGCAAAACGGCCAATGTCCATTTCATCTTCCTCTGCGTCATCCTCCTCGACGTCTCTTCTGGTTGAGTCTTTGTTCAAGACCTTGCTGTCCGACTCAACTCCACACAAACCCGTCGGCCAATCAGAATTATGGTGCCACTGAGAGTGAGCTGCGGTGGGCGGATCCATTTGAGATAGATCGGACACTTCCTGTTCACTCTCTCCACACTCTGTCTCTTTTAGACATCCCCCTGATTCAACGCCTCCTGAGAGAAGACAAGAGCAGACAAAACAGTCAAACACATGTCAGTGCTGCAGGTGGTGAAGCTCCCCCTGGTGGACGGCAGTTAAACAGCAGTGATGAAGAAGCTCCACTCACCGGCCTGATGCTCCTCACACTTCACCCTCACTTTCTCCTCCTCCAGGAGCTCTCCCACCCCTTCATCTGCCTCCATCCACCTCTCCCCTGTCCTACGCTCCTCCTCGTCCTCTCTGCCTCTGTCTCTGCTCTCTACAGCTCCTCTGAGGCGCATTCGGACCCGGTGCTTCATGGCGAAGTCCGTTTCATTTTCTCCACCAATGCTAGATGTCAAAGGTATGATGGAGCAGCTGTGGTCACCCCCCGTGGGGTGGCCGTCAGTTCGAGGAGACTCTGCTTTCAGGGGGACAGACAGGATGCTCCTGCCCCATTTGCCCTGCTGCTGATGAGGTCGCCTCCAGGTGGCCAGAGGAGGAAGAGCGGCGTGCTCCCCACCAACCAATCTCTTTTCGAGAGCGAGAGTTTGCTCTCCTGGTCCTCGCTCCTCTCCATCCACAAAACAGCAGTCTGAGCTGCTGGGCGACTGCTGACTTGAGGAGGTCGCCCCACCTGGGCTGACCTGGGTTAAAGGTCGTGATCTTTTGAGGATGTCTGTGCACTTGTCCACGATGTGCCACATCTGGAGAAAGCTGGCGACGGTGACATAGTTGACAATGTCGTCACGGACGATGCTGAGCTGGCCGGTGTAAGCTGAGTTTAACACACTCTCAAAGGCCAGAGGATCCATCACAGAGGGAAGAGAGACTGTCGTCACGTTCTTCAACAGAACCTGAGAAAAAAAATAAAAATCCAACCGTCAGAACCTCACTTCAAAATCACCCTACGGTACGTGTCCATTTGTAATCATGGACTTTCTGTTCTTATTTACAAGCAGAAAAACTATTTTACTAACTGCTTATCTGTATAAATATAAACTGTTTTGTAAATCCAAAACTACACTACAAAAATAAAAAAGCTAACTGTTGCCCTCTATACAATAAACTTTGTGAGTTGTATTTAGATTCTAGACTCAGTTTGTTAACAGGTAATATAATGAATACTATTAGTAATACATTAGCACATTAAACCAGGCTAAGTGTTTTCTTCCTGTGTGATTTCTCACTTTCATATTTCATTTATAGCAGGCAGTATGTCTAACAGATCCTGTGTTCTCTCTTTCAGAAATGTCACTTGAATGTCACACATGGTTTGTGAATCCCTTGTAAACCTTTAGTTAGGGTTAGAGTGTATGTTAGGGTTGTGCACATGTGAAAAACATGAAATTCATTCTGTCCATGTTATTGACTGCGTCAACGTTATCAGAAGTAAAAAATGACTGTATGGTAAGTCGTGTGAAAAGTCCATATTTTTACATATTTTCCATATTCTTCCTAAACGTGCTACACTTACTTGGTCGTGGAAGTAAGGAGATGAAGCGGCCAGCACACAGCGGTGGGCCCGGAACACCTGCCCCTGCACCTGGATGGAGAGGTCGCATAACTGCCCTTCCTCGCGCTGCCGGTTCAGATTCTCCAGAACCGACGCGCGGACGCTCGGGAAGCACACCTGCAGAACCGGGCCAGGCGGAGCACTGGGGCGGCCGAGGATCTGCTCCATCCTGCCGGGGAGACAAACACCAGCGACCGCGGGTGAGATGTACGTCGGCAGCGAGCGCTGTAATGTTTACAGAAAACAGGGCCGAACCGATAGTAGAGCCGGTTCTGCCAATTCGTCTAAAAACAGCAGATCTCAAAATAAACACACACTGTATTTGACATTCAGCTGCAGGCCCACAGATGAGATCTGCTCAACCGGATCAGATATAAACATCATGATACGCGATCAGATATAAACACGTGTTAAGATTATATGATCGTGTTCACATTCACTACAAATCTGCTCGTGATAAAACTATCACGTTATCGGCACACAATCAGACGCTCTTAATGTCCGACTTTATTTAGTGATCGCATTTGTTTATTGATCACTTGATCGCGATTGGTCTGCTTTATAAAATGACACAGATTAAATTAAATATAATTGTTTAAAATCTTACCTGCGTTTTGTATAAAAGAACTGCGGAAGATAAAGAACAATTCCCCGCCCGGAAGACCCGCCCCTCCAGCTCACGTCCCGGAAAACGTCACTTAAGACACGCCCCCTACCTCACGTCATTGAAGAACCGCCTCTCCTGTGCAGCGCGCACAATCCTGACAAACCAAAACTAAGCCATTAATGTAACGGTATTCGTAAAGTGATCGGTAGTAATATTATAATATTAAACTATAAAAACTATATGTGTCTAAAAATCTTTCCATTCAAGTGCATGGTGATGTGTCAAAGACGAAACCGCGGAGCCTTTTAACTTCATTTTAAAATAAAAATATATACTTCTTTTGGACTCACGGAGTCACGTTTCAAACAGGAGTAAGGATAGTTCTGAAATAAAACGGCACTTATCTTGGTTTAATGTCGTTTATTTCAGTTGGATAATAATCTTGTGTTTGTCGTGAGTTTTCGGGGTCTGTACTGCACCTGCCGGTGGCGGAGTGACGTCATCGCGGGTTCGGTTGCAGTGCACGCGCGGTCCAGGATTTTTACCGCAATGCATCAGTCCGCGCGTCGGTGTGAGCGTCACCGGGAACTACAGCGCCGGATATATGAACGTCCACACAATGGCTTTAAAACCCGACAGATCACTGATCACATTCATTACTCTGTTGCATGAGGAGTATCCGAGATATGAAAAGGCAAGTTAAAGAAGTATCTGCATGATTACATTGAATATGCATTAACGTGATGAATATAAGTGTGACGCACTCTTTATTTAATCCGCGACACAATATGTGCACGAGATGAGATCAAACGTATCCAAATGATGTGCATTATCAGTTTTCTGTGAGATTAATAAGACTGAGATTAATACATTGGCCTCAGTATGTCTGTCTGATCACTTTCAGTCAATGTAGACTGTGTTTAATTTTTTATAAAGTGTAATCTAAGAGAAAAGCAATAAAGCTTTGAATAATGCAATAGCTGCTGTGTGTTGAGTCACATCACATTGAAGCAGGTGATGCTGGCCTCTTTTTGCACACTGGACATCTTTATAATGAAAAAAAACTACTAGTCAGATGCTGCTAGCCTAGTCCTTTGCCTTTAATATGTCCTGCATCCTGACCTGGTTCAATACATTAGTGGAACATTTAAACACGCTCTTCTGAGCCTGTTTGAGCACATCTTATGAGCAGGATATGAAGACATATCACTCTGGTAGAAGAGACTCAGAGAGACTCAGAACTCAGTGTCTGTCCTCCGTCACTACAATGAACGTGTACACCAGACGACTGCTGCTTCTGTGTGTGTTCTGCACGCTGTCTGGTGAGTGTAACCTTGTAATGCTTCACACCACTTCACACCATCTTCCCTAACATACCCCAAACAATCCTGCATGTGTTTCCTGCAGTGTCTCTGTGCAGCGGCGCATGTGCTGAGGTGGACTCGGACACAGAGGCTGTGGCAGGTCAGAGCTTCAAGCTTGGCTGCATTTCCTGCAAGATGCGAGGAGAGGTGGAGGCCACTGCCACTGTAGAATGGCACTTCAGGGCCCGAGGAGAGACTGACTTTGTGCATGTGAGTTTTTAAAAACTTTAAAAAAAAAAATGAGTTTGTTCTCTGTCATCACTTACCAAACCACACAACTTCCTTTCTTCCATGAAGAACTAAAGGAGATGGTCATTTAATTTCAGTGACCAAAAAAACATGATTAAAGTAGCCTGTGTGCCTCATGCTCTATATCTGAAGTCTTCTGAAGTCACAGGAGAAAGTTGTGTGTGTGAAACAGACCATGTTTAAAGTTAATCTCTGAAGATCCTTCTCACGACCAAAGCGCCCAGATCTCACGCATATTGGGTTAAATCAACCTGACATGACACATATGAACATATGATTTTTCTGAATGACAAAAACACTGGAAACTGAATCCCCCATGACTGCACACTGTCATTTTGTAGGATGTTGTTTGCACATCATTTGTTTTCCACAGAGGACAGAAGGTTGGGTGTGCTGAGAAGGACAGTGAAAGGATAGGAAGGACAGGCTGGTTTCATGAGACAGATGCATGTGTTTGTTGTTTTGTGAGGAACAGATTTACAGTTATGATGGGGAGGTTCCCAACATCATTGACGAACGCTTCCAGGATCGCGTGGAATGGCACGGGAGCAAGAACACGCTGGACCTGCAGGACGCTTCACTAGACATCCACAATGTGACTTTCAATGACTCTGGTGTTTATCGGTGCATCTTCAACCGAATCCTGACCTATGAGCACTACGAGTTCACCACCATCGCCAGTAAGGAGGTTCATCTCACTGTGGTGGCTAAAGGTGAGCGGCACTCACAAACAGTGATTTCACCCTAATCCATGAATGTTGCTGGAATTTGAACTGCAGTAAACACTTTAACACTTTAATTTAAAACAACAGGAGTTGCAATATGATAAATAACACCAAAGATCAATAAGTGACATTTATGACCATACTAATCCCAATAACAAGGTCTTTACCTAGCAATGTTTAACTGATCTAACTGTAAACTGTTAACAGTTGCCAAACAATGTGATGATTAACTGATCAGGATTAGTACTGATATTAATCAGGACATTTCATTACATTACATGTCATACAGAGTTCAACTCATTTGCTCACAGTGTGTGTGTGTATTTCAGCCGTTTCATGGGTTGGTCACGCAGTAAGATTAGCAGTACTAAAACTGTATCATAATAATAATTGTAATAATAATTTGTAATAATTTATATCGTAATTATTAATTGTCTGTATGTCTGTGTGTGTGCGTGTGTGTGTGTGTGTTTGTTTTCAGCCACACGTGGAATGGCGTCTATTGTGTCAGAGGTGATGATGTATGTGTCCATCATTGGACTTCAGCTCTGGCTGCTGGTGGAGATGATCTACTGCTACAGGAAGATCGCAGCTGCAGGAGAAGAAGCTCTAAGAGCCAGCGCGTCAGTGACACACACATATACACACTCAATCATGCATACACACACTCTTCAGTGTTTTTTATTTTGAGCTTATATTGCTGCAACGTTTCCAAAAACTGATTTGTTGCGTGCAGGAGTAGAAATAGCTTCACTGACACCTCACTTGTACATTTCAGTCAAAATACTGTTTCCTCTGTATGAAGCTGATAATGTTAAGTTTGTTATTTTCTGTTCTGGTTTACAGTGCAGAGTATTTAGCCATCACATCTGAGAGTAAAGATAACTGTGCTGGTGTGCAAGTAGCAGAATAACACAGGTGAGTTAACTCGCAGTGATTGGTTGGTTTTCATTTAGTTTAGCACAGATCTTTCTTCTTGTTTTCCTCTGTGTCATTGACTGAGTGTCACATGCTCTACAAATGTAACATTGATTTGCACGTTTTTTGGTCTGCAGGTTTTTTCTGAGAAGCTCATTCCAAAAATCTTCTTCTGGACTGTGACCGTCACTAACTCCTCCCTCAACCTGTTTTATAACCTTTTCTTGCTACTCTACCTGACTTGGTCAAATCTTCTGTTTGGCACGAGTTGATTGCTATGCATGCTTACAGACCCTTTCAACTTTCCCAACACATACAGCACACATCGTAAACCTGTCAAACAAAACTACATTACCTCTGTTTACTGCAATATTCCACCATGTGAATGGAAAATCGCAATACTTGGATTTTGCACTAGAGATTAGTAAAGAGTCACGAGTTCATAGCTAATCTTACAGAGGCCATACAAACAATATATATACTGTAAGCTGCTGTGAAAGCCAAACATTGCACAGTGCCACAGTTGCATGAGCTGACATGAATGTGATTTATATATATTTATATGCTGGGAAACATAAGTATTTAAATTATTAACATAAGAATTTAGTATAGGTATATAAATGCATATTTATCCTAGATGCTTCAAGCACTATAAATGAGCTAAACAAGCTAGAGTTTATAATCCTCAGTTCTATAGTTTACACTGTAATTCTGTTGGGTTATTTTTGAGCACAGGAGAATATGACATTAGTTTTTGAATGTAGCAAACATAATGTAGGAATGTTAAAATGCTGCTCTGCCAGAGGTTTTTTTTTATTTGATAGTGATTACCTTGTCGAATTGTGGGTAAGTGCTTTAAGACATATCATAGCTCATATTCCTTCCTGACATTTAATGCATGCCCACTCTGCAGACGATCAATGCAGGTGTCCTATTACAAACTTGCTCACCTAAAATAGGATGTTCAAGCTCTCAGGTGCATATCGACTGTCAGATGCAAATGATATAATGTGATGTTCTGTGCTGAGTGCAGAAATGAATGCTGGGAAACTGCACTGTGGGCGAGTGGAAGTGGTAGAGAGCAAGATAAATGTGTACACAAAAATCAGTTCAAATAAATGATGTGTTTTATTCATAATCTGAAGCCTGGCTTTTCATCATTCTCTTTATCTTATGAAACCTAGAGATGGATTTAAACGTTGTTTAAACATCATCAATGCTATCAGTTAATGCTATAGTTAAGAACAACACTTTCACTTGCACTTTTCCTTTTGGTCAATGTAAAATTGTACACAAACCCATTTAAATATAAAACTATGTTAGCATTATTGGAAGAAAAAATAAATGTACTGTTTTAAAGATAGAAATCTTAGTTGATAAGTTTTAGCAGTGTTACAAATAAGTTATAGTAGTGGTGAATACGTGTATTACTTTGAGTTAGAGTTTGGTCCCAGTTGATGAGCACTAACTTCTACATGAAAAAAGTGGCAATTTATCAACATTCCAGGTGTTTCTCAATGAAGGTGATTTTTCATTGGTAATTGTTTTGAGCTTGTGTAGGTGAGACGACGGAACTTGAGCTGAACACACTGTTAACAGCTTTACTAGATGTTTTGAGTTGAAGTACTGTCTCGTAGATGAACTGTGTACCGCGGTTCTGTCTCGTAGATGAACTGTGTACCGCGGTTCTGTCTCGTAGATGAACTGTGTACCGCGGTAATGTCTCGTAAATTAAAAATAATTTGCTTTGTGTTAATGTGTTTGATTAATAAACATCTGAATACAGCTATTTTTCATATTTTTTGTGGCGCATAAAGTAAAAATAAAAAAGTATTGTATTGTTTTTTTACTTGATACACTTTTTTGTAAACTGATAGGTGTGGTGCTTCGAATAACTGTAGGTGTGTAAGGACCTTGGCGCTGGGTTTGATAGTCATGACTGCTTTAGAAATGTTTGTGTGCTCGGGGTTCGAGCTCGCTATTTATCAATCTGTTCATCGATTTGCTTGAGCTGCGCTCCGTGAGCCCGTCCTGCGCGCGTCCCCGCGCCCAGAGATTGCGCGCTCGTGTTTGGTGTCGGGTACTGTTAAGTGATCGGATCGTTTCGATCAGCTTTCGGATCAATAATAACACCTCTGATGAGCGCGCCTCGCCGTGCGCGTGCTCGTGCTCGCCCTGACTCTACGCAGTTAGTCTGATTGTTACGTAATTCGGGTGTTTTTTATATTGTCGCGCAGGAGGAGTGATGATGATGATGATGATGCTGTGAGTGTGTGATGGATCCTCACGGAGCGAGCTGATCGCGGCCAGTGGCGGAGGATCATGTCCTATGTGTCTTCACAAGGTAAGAGTTCAGTCCAGTCGATCACGATCTGATCACTCATCGATACGACCTTGCTGTGGCCAGACTGTCGACAGATGATTGGCAGCTCATCTCCATCATCGTTTCCATCATCTTAACGTTGCGCTCCAGCACTGAGGAGACGCGGTGTGTGTATTGATCAGGATTGTGATGGGTGATGAGTGGACGACTGGGTTATTTATAGAAACCGAACCGGGCCGAAACACGCGAGAACAAACGCTGAGCTTCAGTGACGTCCTCTGATACAAAGTGACTGTATCTGCTGTACAGTGATCTGAAGCCCAGCTCACTGCTGCTCTCACGGCTGCTGTTGTGATGTGAAGAGGTCAATCACATTGAGCTGGAGTGTTTATCAGAGCACTGTGGATCTGCTCTCAGTAAAGCGAGTTTGTTCCCACTGCAGTTAGAATGAATGCACACAATGCTAATGCTGTGTGTTTGATCAGGAGACAGCACCCAGCAGCCACACGAGCTGGAAAGACAGACCGTTTGGCCTCAGCTGCTCTCAGAGAAGATGTCTAAGTTCTGCTGAGGGTCTCTGTGTTCCTCACCTGTGGTCTGAGGTGGAAATGTGTGTCTGCAATTTCCAAATGGAAATGGGAAGTAAGCTATCAGGACACAAATGAAACATCCCATGTGATCTGAGAAGTGTCGCTGTATTTGTGTTGGTGATTTATAACCCTTTGCGTTCAGTTGATATGTTTCATAGTTTCTGAATAAAGAGTGAAATTTGATGTTCCTGCTGTTGCATCCTTAGCATGATCATGTGATCATGTCATCTTCAGGTATCATATGTGACTGTCACAGTTTTGATATTGACCCCACCTTAAGCACCATCACACAATGTGATGATCATAATCATAACATCTTCAGCATGATCGTAACATCTTCAGTGGGATCACAATGTCTTTAACATCATCATAACACCTTCAGTGTAATCGTAATATTTTAATAATCATGTTTTTAGCGTGATTGTACATTTTGATTGTAACATCTCTGATTTTAACATTCAGCAGGATCATAACATTGTCAGCAGGATCTGTAACATCTTCAGCAGATTTTAACATCTCAGCATGATCGTAACATCTTCAGTGGGATCATAATGTCTTTAGTGTGATCACAATGTCTTTAACATCATCATAACATCTTCAGTGTAATCGTAATATTTTAATAATCATGTTTTTAGCGTGATTGTAACATCTTTAACATGATCGTAACATCTTAAGCATGATTTTAACATCTTCAGCATGATCATAACATTGTGAGCAGGATCATAACATCTTCAGCAGGATTGTAACATCTTCAGCATGATCCTAACATCCTCAGCATGATCGTAACATCTTCAGCATGATCGTAACATCTTCAGCATGATTTTAACATCCTCAGCATGATCGTAACATCTTCAGCAGGATCGTAACATCTTCAGCATGATTGTAACATCTTCAGCAGGATCGTAACATCTTCAGCATGATCGTAACATCTTCAGCAGGATCGTAACATCCTCAGTGTGATCATAACATCTTCGGCAGGATTGTAACATCTTCAGCAGGATCGTAACATTTTCAGCATGATTTTAACATCCCCATTGTGATGGTAACATCATTGTGATACTGAACATCATCACTCTGCAGGTCTAGTCCTGAAGAGTTTAGCTTCAGCTCTAATTAAACACACCTGCCTGGAATGTTGAAGTGATTCTAAAGGCTGTGATGAGCTGCTTCAGATATTTGATCTGTGTTGGAGCTTGGGGTGAAGCTCTGCAGGACCCTCCAGGATTGGACACTGTCCTATTCTCAAGAATGTAATTCTAACATTATGAGCTTAATATCATCCTGAACATGCTCATAATATAATTTTTACTTTAAAAAACTGTACTAAGGAAACATTCTGGATCATAGCTCTAGTCCTATATATGTGGCCTGCAGATGATTTACTACAGTAAATCATTGTGATCCAAATGAAAAGGAGTTTACAGTGATACTCATTTCTGCCTGGATTATTTTTTTGTAAGTGAATGCATAAATCCAAAATGAGTATCATGTCATGACCCTCATGAGAACTGTCTCTGTACATGTGTTTGATATATTGACAGTGTAATTCTGATCCTTTGTCTTAGCTGATAGTCAACCACAGACAAATAAATAATAATAATCATGTATAATGCATAATCTCAATTTAAATATGAAAAATATATGATCAAACAAAGATGGTGTGGGGTGATCAGCTTGTACAGTATCAAAACAGAGATTCATGTTCCTCTCAGAGGAAGCTCTCCTAATCTGCTGCTGGAATTCTGTGGCATGTGTCTGATGTTTTAAAAGTTAAACAGGATTACCTCTAGTTAGTTCTCTTGACCAAGTGTGTGCTGGTGTCACATGACCTGGGTTCTGTGCATCATCACATAGCTAATATCACAGTCATCCAACAGTCAAGTAGCTGGACTGGAGATTGTATGCACCGAACTTTAAATGTTAACACTGAAATATTGTCAAGATGAAATCCTGTAGCTAATTTGCACCAACTTTCTGATTTTAGCATCAGAAGCGGCAGTCTGTATTAACTAAACTGTACTGTAGGAATGACCTTATGGCCTCAATTTAATCGAAAAAGGCTAAAGATGAGAGCTGAACAACGTGTCTGTGAATGTCAGCAGCACATGTGTGGAGTGTACAGTGAGACTCCAGCTGTCAAAGGAGCTCTGCCACCTACAGTGAGAGAGAGAAAGAGAGAGAGAGATTACATCTGAGATAGTTGCTATAGGAACCTGGAGTTGGCTCTCTCTTCCAGAATAGTTCTCTCCTCTCATCCAGTTTCATGCTGTAGTCAAACATGTCCACCCGACACCCACTGCTCTGCCTTTCCTCTCTTTCATAATCCCTCTCTCTTGCTATATCCGTAATTTAGGTCGTTTTTAGCCGTTTTGCTTTGGTTGTCATGGCAACAGGAAGGGGGTGTGTGAGCACGAGAGAGAGTGGGTGTCACGGAAGTGACATCTCTTGGGTTATAACCCATCTTTCCCTCTCTCTTTCTCTCTCTCTCTCTCTCCCCCCCTCTTTCACTGTGGGGGCGATTAGGACACAAAACTGAGTGTCAAAACGAGTTTTAAATTTGTCTTGTGTGTTTCCTGTGTGTTGCACCATATATGGAATATTCAGCATTATTGCCTAAAATGCTGCAGCTCTTGCATTTTTTGCAATGCTTAAATTCTTCTGCAGCTACAGTGACATTACATCACGACCCTATGAATATTAGACGATTACTAACAGAACAATCATCATTACAAACATTTCCTGTGTTTTTGAAACTTAAAATGTCTGACACAAGATTAAGATATGTATTAAGAACAGGTTTAGTCTCATCTCTGAAATCTCTGTATCCAGCAATTTATTCTGTTAATATTGATATTCTGTTTAAAATGAACTTAATCATGTCATCAGAATGTCATATTTTGATTTTGATTATCCAGATCAACATTCATCAGACCATTGAAAAATTATTTTCATTTGTTGTAGAAGTTTGTGGTTTTATATTAAGCTGACTGATTCTGTTCTGTTTCATCATTGATATATTTCATTCATATCACTTCAGTCCAAACTCCACTGACATATTTTATGATATTTGTGGTAAATTGTGAGTAAATATTCTGTGTTTATTTATATTCAGAAATGTTTTGTATATCTTATTTGTTATTAAATTGTATCGAACACAAAGGTACATCAATAGCTGTTGATCAGACATGGGCCCTGATGACATAATACTGTCTCTCTGTCTGTCTGACAGATGGACGGTGTGTGTCTCCATGTTCTCGGCCTCACACCCCTCTGAATGGCCACGCTCACGACTCCCCCGGCTGGAGCCGACAGCTCCGCGTCAGAGACGGAGACCAGTTCTACCTGCTGGATCAAGAGGAGGTGAACACACACGTGCAGTAACGGCTCTGAACACCAGGTGGAGCTGTTGGCCGCAGATAATAAGAGGATTTCTCATTGTTTGCATTTAGGCATTTGGCAGACGCTTTTATCCAAAGCGACTAACAGACAGACATGTCTGTATGGGAATCAAACACACAACCTTTTGTGCTGCTAACGCAATGCTCTACCCATTGAGCTACAGGAACACTTTTATTGTTAAGGAAGCTAATTTGTAGTTTGGTTATAGTTTCTGTATAGTGGCAGCAGTTAAATGTCTGGAAACTGTCGGATAGATTTAATTTTAATGAGTAAAATAAAAACAATATTGTCCCCACTCAACACTAATATTTAATGCGTGATATAGAATTATTTTGTGGTGTTGTTAGCAGTCGGATGTCTGAGAGTGTGAATACTGTTTCCTAAATGTTTTAGACATTTTACATGACTTAATATATTATAATTAGAGTAATATTTATCTGTCATAATATTGAGTGTTCCTGTAGCTCAGTTGGTAGATTATGTGTTAGTAGCACAAAGGTTGTGAGGGAAAACATGTACTAATATGATGTAAACCATACATGCACTGTAAGTTGCTCTGGGTAAAAGTGTACATACATCTTAATAATAACAGTTTGATTTGATTTTCTAAAGGATGTTTGGTGATAGTGTAAGAAAATTTCCAGACACATCTTCTATTACACTAATGAAATAATGACACAGCTACTTCAAACACACTAATATACACACATGCAGAATACCAGTAATATTACATCAGAACTATTAATACTGTTTTCATCAGAGACTAATTCAAATGATTGTTTGAGTGTGTCAGGTTCATCCATTGCTGATGAATGATCATCGTCCTGTCAGTCATCGACACAAGCTGCTGCGGAGGACCGTCAGTGTACCAGCAGATACCAGACCACACCCTGAGACAGGTACACACTCACACACACACACACACACAAACACCCTGAGACAGGTACACACTCACACACACACAAACACCCTGAGACAGGTACACACTCACACACACGCACACACACAAACACTCTGAGACAGGTACACACGCACACACACAAACACCCTGAGACAGGTACACACACGCACACACGCACACACACAAACACCCTGAGACAGGTACACACTCGCACACACACAAACACCCTGAGACAGGTACACACACACGCACACACACAAACACCCTGAGACAGGTACACACACACACGCACACACACAAACACCCTGAGACAGGTACACACACGCACACACGCACACACACAAACACCCTGAGACAGGTACACACTCCCAACACAACACTCAGACACACACACAAACACCCTGAGACAGGTACACACACACACGCACACACACAAACACCCTGAGACAGGTACACACACACACGCACACACACAAACACCCTGAGACAGGTACACACTTGCACACACACAAACACCCTGAGACAGGTACACACACACACGCACAAACACCCTGAGACAGGTACACGCACACGCACAAACACCCTGAGACAGGTACACACTCACACACACGCACACACACAAACACCCTGAGACAGGTACACACTCACACACACAAAGACCCTGAGACAGGTACACACACGCACACACACAAACACCCTGAGACAGGTACACACTCACGCACACAAACACCCTGAGACAGGTACACACTCACACACATGCACAAACACCCTGAGACAGGTACACACTCACACACACAAACACCCTGAGACAGGTACACACTCACACACACGCATACACACAAACACCCTGAGACAGGTACACACTCACACACATGCACACACACAAACACCCTGACACAGGTACACACACACAAACACTCTGAGACAGGTAACACTCACACACGCACACACACAAACACCCTGAGACAGGTACACACACACACGCACACACACAAACACCCTGAGACAGGTACACACACACGCACACACACAAACACCCTGAGACAGGTACACACTCACGCACACACACAAACATCCTGAGACAGGTACACACACACACACGCACACACACAAACACCCTGAGACAGGTACACACTCACGCACACACACAAACACCCTGAGACAGGTACACACTCACGCACACACACAAACATCCTGAGACAGGTACACACACACAAACACTGAGACAGGTACACACACACAAACACTGAGACAGGTACACACACACACACAGAGACAGGTACACACACACACACACACAAACATCCTGAGACAGGTACACACACACAAACACTGAGACAGGTACACACGCACACACACACACACACAAACACTGAGACAGGTACACACACACAAACACTGAGACAGGTACACACACATACACACAAACACAGAGACAGGTATAAATACACACATGTTGTATCATCAGAGAGAAGGAATCACAGCTGTAGTGTTTCGATGGCTTTCTGTCCTGCATTACAGACGACAGTTTGATGTTGTTATACCCTGTTGATCTTGCAGTGTGTTTTTATGCAACAGTAATAGGACATATTAAATGTTTTGCTTCAGTTTGTAGTTCAGATAGCAATTGCAATAGTTAGTATTACAGTGTTTGTTTAAATACTGGGAATCCTGCAGCAGCAGTTCACAGTATTTATAAGTACAGTATGCACAGCTCACACATTCACACTTACACAGTGTTACAGGACATACACACACGTGACCGGCCATCTCTCTTCCATTCTTTCTCTCTGCATTTTTCTTTTGCTTTACTTTCATTTCCATGTAATGCTAAGGATGGCCCTAACCTTCCACCAATGGAAAGCGTATATTGTCATGGAAACTGTAAGTCGTTGTGCCGCTTGGATTGTTCCATGTTGGTTTGTGCAGCAGTGCTGTGGACTGAACCACTGAACTGATTCTGATTTTGAGTGTGTGTGTGTTATAGGAGTCATGTCTATTGTGAGTGTGTAATTCAAATAGACACACAACAGTTGGTCACTCTTGTGTGTTGTTTTGTGTTCATCTGTGTTAATGTGCAATGCAAAACAGGTTTTACACACACAGTGTGTGTGAGTGTATATGACTGCGTGTGTATGAGTGCACAGAGATTTGGATTTCTCAGTTGATCTTTCATAGACTTGAGACTTGATGGAGATCTCAGTTGTGTTTTACGTATCACCTTTGTCTCAGATGTTTCTCCTTAACCTGTTTAGGAGAAATAAAATAAAAAATGAGATAATTGTTCAAATGCATTAACAAGTACGAAGCTGCAACATTAATGTGGATTGTTATTTGGGTACAAAATATTTGGGTATATTTGATGAGAAATGTTTGAGTTCATACTGAAATCTTTAATAATATTGACTGTTAATTGCAGTCTTGACATATCTGAGCTCAGTTTGTGACATTGTTAAAATCTCTTCTGAATCTCTAATGGAGACATTTGTGAGATTTCTGGTCTTTTTCTCAGGAAGAAATATCTGAGGTAAATGAGACTTAAGCAAACATTTCCATTTGCTCTCCATTTAATCTCACTGCTTTCAATGATAAACAATTAGAATATTAAAAAATATTAAAGAGATGTCATTTGTGATTTTTCTTTCCTGTGGATGGTGTTCAGTGGCAATTGCTGTAGTAGTGTGTGTGTGTGTGTGAGAGAGAGAGAGAATGTGTGTGTGTGTGGAGGAAATGGCTGAGATTCACTGTGTGTACTCTAGTTGGGGGCCTATTTTATATTTTTAAACCATAAATGCAAAAACTCTTTCTCTATTTATGAGAAAGTTTGAAATTTGCATAGATTTTGGAGGCTATTACATGGATTACAGTTGGAAGTCTTTGCCATGTTGAAGTGTAAAATTCAGCCCCTGGACTGAATTCAGTGCACCCATTTCCAGCCCTGTTTAATGTGTGTGTGAGACATCTCTGAGCTTCAGTTGTTCACTCGAGAGCTGCGTGATATTTGTGTCAGTGTGAGATGAAGATGAGGAAGATGATGAGGATGCGCGGCCGTCCACCCACACAGGATCATTCCTGACTCGCGCGCTGCGGCTCTGATCCGTGCACTGAATTTCACATTGATATTCGCTGACGACGAGATGCGGGAGTAACGGGATGAAGATCGGAGTGACCGAGCCTCGATAATATGGCAAACCCGCCGCGCGCGCCTTCATCGTGTTCACCGCGGAGCGAACGATGAGCGCCAGCGGGAATCTGCGCGTTACCCTGGAAACGGCAGCAGAGCGCCGCAGACTCGAGCGAGCGCAGGCCGAGCGAAGAGACGCGACAGTCGCACTGAAGAGAGCCGAGCGGCCGCTGAAAGACGCGGAGCCCCTGGATGAAAACATGCAGCAAACACTGAGATTGTGAAGGAATTCAGCTCCAGAGACCTGCAGAGCTGATCTGAGAACAGCGAGACTGGTGGAGTGACAGACCTGCAGAGCTGATCTGAAAACAGCGAGACTGGTGGAGTGACAGACCTGCAGAACTGATCTGAGAACAGCGAGACTGGTGGAGTGACAGACCTGCAGAACTGATCTGAGAACAGCGAGACTGGTGGAGTGACAGACCTGCAGAACTGATCTGAAAACAGCGAGACTGGTGGAGTGACAGACCTGCAGAGCTGATCTGAAAACAGCGAGACTGGTGGAGTGACAGACCTGCAGAGCTGATCTGAAAACAGCGAGACTGGTGGAGTGACAGACCTGCAGAGCTGATCTGAGAACAGCGAGACTGGTGGAGTGACAGACCTGCAGAACTGATCTGAGAACAGCGAGACTGGTGGAGTGACAGACCTGCAGAGCTGATCTGAGAACAGCGAGACTGGTGGAGTGACAGACCTGCAGAGCTGATCTGAGAACAGCGAGACTGGTGGAGTGACAGACCTGCAGAACTGATCTGAGAACAGCGAGACTGGTGGAGTGACAGACCTGCAGAACTGATCTGAGAACAGCGAGACTGGTGGAGTGACAGACCTGCAGAACTGATCTGAGAACAGCGAGACTGGTGGAGTGACAGACCTGCAGAACTGATCTGAAAACAGCGAGACTGGTGGAGTGACAGACCTGCAGAACTGATCTGAAAACAGCGAGACTGGTGGGGTGACAGACCTGCAGAACTGACCTGAGAACAGCGAGACTGGTGGAGTGACAGACCTGCAGAACTGATCTGAGAACAGCGAGACTGGTGGAGTGACAGACCTGCAGAACTGATCTGAGAACAGCGAGACTGGTGGAGTGACAGACCTGCAGAACTGATCTGAAAACAGCGAGACTGGTGGAGTGACAGACCTGCAGAACTGATCTGAGAACAGCGAGACTGGTGGAGTGACAGACCTGCAGAACTGATCTGAGAACAGCGAGACTGGTGGAGTGACAGACCTGCAGAACTGATCTGAGAACAGCGAGACTGGTGGAGTGACAGACCTGCAGAACTGATCTGAAAACAGCGAGACTGGTGGAGTGACAGACCTGCAGAACTGATCTGAAAACAGCGAGACTGGTGGAGTGACAGACCTGCAGAACTGATCTGAGAACAGCGAGACTGGTGGAGTGACAGACCTGCAGAACTGATCTGAGAACAGAGGGAGTGACAGACCTGCAGAACTGATTTGAGAACGAGACTGGTGGAGTGACAGACCTGCAGAACTGATCTGAGAACAGCGAGACTGGTGGAGTGACAGACCTGCAGAACTGATCTGAGAACAGCGAGACTGATGGTGGGAGAGACCTGCACAACTGATCTGAGAACAGTAAGACTGATGGTGGGAGAGTTTGATACACTTTAATCTCATTCAAGACTTTACATGCAAGTGTCACCAGACAGAGAGACAGACAGAGAGACAGATCAGGCCTGACGCCTCCTGTCTCTCTGCTTGGGTAAGTGACAGAAAGTTAAACTCTCAGAATGAACTGTGTGTGTGTGGGTTTATCCAACCATATAATGGGGACAAATGTATACCCAAAATTTAGCAAAACCTGACAAATCTGAGCAAAACCTCCTTCTAATCACATTCTCATTAGTTTTCTGTTTGGGTTAGAGTGTGGGTTAGGGTTAGATTATATTGTCTGTGTACGTCTATGGAATGTCCTTATTTAGATTTAGATGTCCCCGAAGTGATTTAAACCTTTAAAGTAATGATATAAAATAAGTTGTCTTGTATTTGGGTAGTTTATAGATGTAGTTATGATCATAGTGTAGTATAAAATATATGGTCTTTCTGTAACTACATTAATGCATCTTGGTGTGTGTGTTGTCAGATAACGTGTAGATTGACTGTGTGCTGATGTCCCACCCCACTGCTCTCAGTGCTGCTCCCTACAGGCCAGAATGAGCCACTGCTACAGTTAGATCAACCTGTATCCCACAATACACTGCACTCTACTTCACCTTCTCTTTCCAGTAAAGCTAATTAAGCAGAAATAATATGTCTCTTTTTTAATCATTGTTTGACTCAACCGCGACAAGACATTTTTACACAAAATTGTATTAAGCATTTTTTTCTCAGTTGGAAACTGAATTTAACTTGCAACGTAATAAAGTAATGTGACAACAATATAGCCCACCTCAGTTTTGAATCATTTATCTGTGCATACTGTTGCATGTTGTTTGCTAGTATACATACTGCATGCTGTGTAGCCTGCAGTAACCAGTATGCTAATATTCAATTCCCAACATAGCTGGCTTGTGATGAAAAGGTAAAAGTCATCCCACACAGAATAACACTCTATACATTTAAATATGGCCAAATGTGTTAAACTGAGATGTGAGAGCTACATTCTTATTGGGAGCTAAACATATATTAACTAATATTACTTAATATTTAACAAAACTAGATTTTTACTTTTTGTGAAGAAGGGTGGCATTTTTTTCTGCGTGGTTTACAAGGTGTATTGATTGGTTGCTAGAACACTGTTGCTATGCAGTTGCTATATAGTCCTATATTTTCAGATAGTTGCTATATGGTTTCTAGGGCATTCTCTGTGGTTGCCAGGGCATTGCTATGCAGTTGTCTATGTCTTATTTTTCTGGCTTTATGAGTTCTCACCCCACAACTGTTACATGGGCATTTCTGTGGGATTATTCATTTTATCATATTCTTTTAATATAGTTTCAGTTTGTTATTTAATCTGATTTGATACCACACAGATAAATTATTTATGTCTGATCTTCTCTGACTGTAGGTCAGCCAGTTAGTCCATGAAAAGGCTTGACAAGCCCTGTATTTATGTATTTCCTGTTGAAATAGGAAGTCTGGGTGGAGCTTGTTTTCATACTCAATAGCCAAATGGCATTTTTTCATCATAGCCATGATTTAAATGCTATATGTTAACCAGCTGCAGGTGGAATTTGTAAAGGTTTCATTCTAGAGATCATTTGATTGGATGAAAGTTGGTAAACTCGAGATGAGTCTGATAGAAAGACTGCACATTTTAAAAGTAATTATGTGTTAAAAGTGAATTTTGATGGCGTTTAGAAGTGTGCTAGCATGTAGATGACCTCAAAGCTAACCGACATGAAATCCACAAAACTTAAATGATTCACAATGTCTTTCCTTCAGACATTATAGATTTAAACACACTGATATATGTGGAGCTTCTGGTTTCTCTGTTTTTTCTCTTATATTTTCTGAAGCCCGAGAGCTGCTGCTGAATCCCACCCACACCGAGACCCTTTCCTCCAGCGTTCAGTGTGTGTGTTGATACATGTATCTCTGATGCTTTCAGCTATTCCCACCCCACACACACACACACACACACACACACACACACACACTTCAGCCTGACATTGCATTAACATCTAGAATTGTGATAGGTGTGTGTGGGTGTGTTTGTGTGTGTTTTTATGATCCGATTATGCTGGGATTGAAGGTGTAATTTAGAATCAGAGTGGCTTGGAGGTTTTTATGACTAATTAAAGTCTTTCTGCCACTGTATATATATGAGGCTGCTGTGTGTGAGTGTGTGTTTTATGTGTGCTGAGCTCTGTGTATCATTTTTAAATGATAAGGCAGTTTCCATGACGACCAAACAAAGAACGAATTCAGAGCAAAACTTACTTAAGAAACAGAAAGACAACTGACAGTGTGAGATAGACACATAAAAGTAGCGTTTACTGTGTCGACTATTAATGAACCATCTGCTAACCCTAAATATTTACAAAAATGTTTAGGATTATTAAACAGTGCTGGTGAATCTTCAGGCTCATTCAAAATGGACAGTAAAGAAACCGCTGCTCCATCCATGTGGTGTTTTGTGTGTGTTTTCCTGTGCTGTGATACCAGACTGAAATACAAAGCTCACTAGATTTTGATTTTATGTGAAGATAATATGAGTCTTGTTTGCTCGTCTCTATGATACAGTATGCTGTTCAGAGTGATGACACTGGCTTAACCACTAAATATATGCAAGCATAAGTGATGAGTGATATTGCTTATCCAGTCAAATTAAACTGAATTTATAAACTGTTGTGTAATAAAGAAAGAGAAAATGTGTTAAAATAATGGGACAGATTTCAGAAAACACAGCCTGTAGACTTGACTGAGCAAAGCTGTGCTGTCAGGGAGATCCTGAGCAATCATTTGGTGAGTTTTTCTCAATCAACGATGGATGATCTGAGTGGCTGGAAATGAAGAATTAGTGCTGATGAGCAGAAGCAGATGTTGTGTGGTTCAGAGGACACGATGAATGGTGATGAATGTAAACAGCAGCTTTAAGACACAACATGAATGTAATTCTGGAATGGTTTGTAGAAATGCACATATCTGAGCGGATATTTGATATTTAAACCTAAACAGGGCTTATAGTGTACAAGTGTGAGTTCTAGATGACGACCTTTGCATTCTGTCTCGAGGTGATGAGCAGCTAAAATTTATAACAGCTGTGTGACTGAGAGGCTGTTGAAATGGGTATTTCACTTCTACAAATATTTGTCTGTCTGTATTCAGTAAACAAGCATAATACTGGATTGTTCCCTCACAACAAGGCACCAGATCGCTCTCTAAGACTTTTTCCCGTTCTGTTCCTCTCTGGTGGAATGAGCTGATCTGCTGAGACCAACCCACAGAGCATATGCCTGACTAATCCTTAACATCATACTGAAACAGATCTTTCTTCTTATACCCTTCATATTCTCTCTAATGTCAGGGTCATTCCTTCTTGTAAATGTAACCTTGTAGACCAGGCTTGTTGTCTCTTATGGCAAAATGTTAAATGCTAATTTGTAAATCGCTTTGGGTAAAATGTCTGCTAAAGGAATAAATGTATAATGTAAATGTTTTGTGCCGCTGCTCTCCTGCTCTGTGATCACATACTGTATTTTAATGCAGCCCAATAAAGTTGTTCCTGCCCACATATTTTCTGTTAGTGTTGTCAGATGTCAGAAGCAGTGACCCATTAAAACTTTGTTAAACAGCAGTCACTTCCACTGCAGCGCTTAAATCCTGATTTACAACCACAACGTCATGTGATTAAATCACCAAAAACAGCATCTGTGTGGTGATTTTCATGTAAAGTGGTCATTAGAGAGAATGCACTGTTTCTGTCTGGGTCACAAACTATGTGCAGTACTGTCTACTAAAAGAAAATGTTTTTTCTAAAATGTTTCACTTTCAGATTTGAAGCTAAGTGCTTTTTAGAAAAAAGTCACTAATTTAGCAAAACTGCTGCTGCAATCACAACGGCAGAGCGCCACCTCGAGCACACAACATTTGTCGGTTACCAAGCATTTCCACTGTCACGTTTTGAGAGAAGGTAGGAGTCATGATCATGCGGTATGTTCACCAACGAATAATTAAACACAACTTCACTAGCAAATGTCAGTACTTTCAATACTCAAAACATACTAAAGAACAGAATTACTGTCTACTGTATACTCAGAGTATGAAGTTATTTCACAGACAAATATCTAAATCTACTTGATATTGAAAGCATTATTGAAAAAGATGCTGAGAGGAGAACCTCGCTCGAGAATCTCGCTTCTGTATTTAATGTGCGTGTAAAGTAGAAAAATACTGTCATCTTTGCACATCTGTTTGTTTAATGTTTGTTTAATGTTCTGTCTCATAATGTAAGCTGATGTAAATGAAGACTGCTGCACTACATTCATGCTACTCTTTTATATTGTTCTGAAATGATGCCTCAGTCTACTGCTGTGTGGATGACACCAGCTCATCAGATGACATAGATAACACAGACACTGCAGCACTACTGATACAGTCTGTGTGTCGGGTTACAGCTGGTCACTGCATGTGTTACTGTACAAACAATCAAACAATCCCAATGTTACTGTATCCACATTCCATTTACATACAGGAAATGGGTCTCCACAAAATGTATAAATCCTATCCAATTGTCCTGCTGCATATGCAAATGTACTACAGGTTTCTGTCAAATGCTCGCGCACATGTGGCCCGCAGGGGTTCTTATCTCTCTCTTTCTGTCTCAAAAGCATGAGTAGAAGGAGACCAAAGTAATCAAGCATGTGTGTGTGTGTGTGTGTATGTCTCTGTTTATATATTTGTGATATAATGATACTGAGAGATTTGTTCTGTGAATATGTGAAAAATGTAGAGTGAGAAATGGAGTGAGCAAGAGATGTGTAGGGAGGATGGAGGCAGTGTGTGTATTTATAGCAGCAGAAATGTACATTCTATAAAGGTCTGGTGTCCTGAGGGATGAATCACTACAAAAACAAGACAAAACACTGACAAAAACCCACAGAGACACAGCCGAGTGTGTGTCTGTGTGTGTGTCCTGCTTTTCTGTTGACTCTGTGAGCCAATAATTACTCTCTCTCTCTCTCTCTCTCTCTCTCTCTCTCTGTGTTTAGAGCACGCTCGTGCTCGCAGGAAGAGCTTTGCCACATCGCGGCAGAGAAGCATGGAAACTCCGCCCACTGCACCTACCCAGCCATTTCGACAACCTGTGAGTCCTGACACACCTCCGGCCGAGCAGAACACACTCTTTCTGTCATGTTTACACACATGATGGGACGTTCACATCAAAAGCAGTTTGTTTTTGACAAACCCAGTATTAAGCTATGATTCTGAATCAGTAAGGTCATTCAAACCGTAGTATATTTTTTGTTTAGCTCAAGTTTTATATGAAAGATTTACTACATTTGAAGAGTTGCACTGTGGTTGAGTGATTGTTGTAATTTTCAAAAGCAAAAAGGTAGTTTCACCATCGCAGTGACACCTGAGACCACAAACACTAGTGCTGTAGGAACTGTCTGTGGCCCAATTTGGATACTGTCTACCCCAAATAGTATGCTAGATTAGTGTCTCCTCAGACAGTATGTGACAAATGGGTCTGTGATGTCAAGATGTGCTGTTGTGCAACATACTTTGTACTTGTATTTGTAGTTTGTACCATTACCAGTGAAGTGTGTAGTTTAGTGTAGTATTAGTAAGAAAGTTGGGACGCAGCCTGGATTATAAAACACTTTAAGCTGTTTTTTATAAACATTGTAACCATGAGGTCCCCTCCATGTTTACATGCAAATACTGACATTATTATAATTCATATAATTAATTATATGGTTACCTTAATAGTAATATTCTCCTGTGAGAGTATAAGAAATCCCCCAAAATGCCTTTCTCTGAGTGTTTGTGTTTGAGTTTAGTTCAGTCTGTCTTTGGTATTTATAGTTTTTTTTCTAATATAACTTATAGTTTTTCATTATAAGTAATGTGATAAATGTCATTGAATCTCTCTTGTTTCTTCAAACTAGTGTGACTTTCTCTTCTGTGGGACACGAGTGATGTTCAGTGTTTACGCACAGTCTGTCGACCTCAAAAAGGACAAAACAAACTGTTTTTATAAAATCGGTTATTGTTTTAATAACCTTATTCCGCCTGACTGATCAAACTAAAATGAGTGCACACGCGTGCAGCATTGCAGGTGTGAGCGAGACTGTCTGCGTGGGCTGCAGCTGCACTGAGTCATTATACAGAAGCAGCAGATTGACTCACAGCGCCACCTGCTGGAGACACGCCACACTCACACCTGTTCCACTCACTAGAATTTACCAGTGAGTTTGAAACTGGCCCTGAATCACCTGTGCATGTGTGTGTGTACTTGTACTCCTATCTTTGTGAGGACCACTGGACAGTTGTCAGGGGGAAGTTGTGGCCTGCTGGTTAGTGAGTCGGGCTTGTAATCAAAAGGATGTTGTTTTGATTCCAGCACTGGCAGGTAATAACTGAAGTGCCCTTGAGCAAGGCACCTAACCCCCCACTGCTCCCCGGGCACAGTAGTGTGCTGCCCACTGCTCCTGGTGTGTTTGTGTTCACAACTTGCAGTGTGTGTTCACACCTCACCAGTGATGGTTAAATGCAGAGGTCACATTTTGGGTATGGGTTACCATATCTGATGAAATATAAATATGTCATGTCAAAATCAGGGCAAGGACAACGAGAGTAAATTGATCATTTTGGCCAGTACTCACTTTCTGACACCCGTGTTAAGGGGGATGTTTGGGGGTTAAGACTTGGTTTTAGGGTTTAGATTAGAATTGGGTTAAGGTTAGGTTAGGGTGAGGTTTAGACTGTTAGTCTGAGTGGTTAAACTTTAAGTCTTTCCACAAAAGGATATTATGCCCATAAATTACTCACCCTCAAGTTATCCTAGCTGTATGTTAAATAATATCATGTCTTTTGTGAGCTTTAAAATAGAAGTGGATGGTTTTTATTATTCTGGAGCTCCAAAAAGCATATTTATCATAAAAGTAACCCAAAGTCTCCATGGGGTTAATAAATGCCTTCGGAAGTGAAAGGATATGTTTGTAAAAAGATTACTATTTTGAGTGTAATTATTGAACAAAATGCTCATATGAATGTAGGCACAGCTGCATGAAAGACTACACCAAACATGGCACAACCCATAAGATTCGATTTCAGTAATATTGAATCTCATGGGTTCGTGACTGCATGTTTCGAGAGAGATTCTATTGTGTCAAATATAGCTATACAAATGTGTGTGTGTGTACAGAGTTTTCTCAGTCGGCGTCTGAAAGGATCCATTAAAAGAGCCAAGAGTCAACCCAAGCTTGACCGCACTGGAAGCTTCCGACACATGATTCTCCCACGATTCCGCAGTGCTGACCAGGAGAGGTACACACACACACACACACACACACACACACATGTTGGGTTTTCATGTTGTATTGGGACATTCCATAGACGTAATGGTTTCGTACTGTGCAAACTGTACATTCTATCCCAAAACCCTGCCCCTAAACTTACCCATCACAGAAAACTTTCCGCTATTTTAGATTCAAAAAAGATCTTTCTGTATGATTTATCTTGTTTGTTTCCTTATGGGCACCTAAAAATGTACTATGTAATGTTATACTATGCTATACTATACTGTACTTGTGGGGACATTTGGGCCCCATAACATAATGAATACCAGGACACACACACACTCACTGCTTTAAACTCAGTATCTCTGCTGCAGTAAACGTGACTCATTCTTCTATTGTGCTGCTGTGAGTCAGAGCCTGTATAGCACGTATAGAAACACACGGTCTGTGTGTGTGTTTGCAGGACACGTCTCATGCAGAGCTTCAAGGAGTCGCACTCTCATGAGTCCCTGCTCTCCCCAAGCAGTGCAGCCGAGGCACTGGACCTCACGCTGGACGAGGATGCCGTCATCAAACCCGTCCACTCCAGTATACTGGGCCAGGAGTATTGCTTCGAGGTATGTGCTCAGTTAACAGGGAACGTTTTCAGAATGTTGGCTAAAGTTCTATAAATGTTCTCTCAAAGTTATCTAAAAACATTCTTGCTGTAATGTTAGTAGAACATATTTTTAACATGATCAGAAACATTATTTTTAAGTTGTAAGTGAAATATTTTAAAACCATTAAAGAATTTATTATTGCTTGTAACCAAGCAATAATGTTAATACCACATGTAAAGAACTGGATGTTTTGAACATTCCCAGAACCTTCAAAATAAGATTTTTTTACATTTTTGTTTCTTAATGGAAACAGTGAAACAGTTTTGCAACCTAAAATTGTTAGCTGTGGTGTGTTTCCATTATAACATTGAGAGAACACAAACTGTGTTCACATGCAGTTAAATTAATCTTAATTATGTTGTAATGAAATATGAATGGGATGTTAATATAAGTCTGGTTTGTGACTGATGTGAATGATGGTTACTGCATGTTTTAAATTCAACTGAATAACATGTAGCACTGTAATCAGGTCAGGATGCTTCTGACCTCAGTCTGTATCTGTGACTCTCAGGTGACGACCGCATCAGGAACAAAATGTTTCGCATGTCGTTCTGCTGCTGAGAGAGACAAATGGATCGAGAACCTACAGCGAGCCGTGAAACCAAACAAGGTAAGAGAGCGAGTGATGAAACCGCACACACTCAGAGTGTCTGTTCTGCCCTGTGTTCTCACACTCTACTGAAAAGAACCGTGAAATGTGTTGAGGTTTGACAAATGCAATTTCTGCTAAACAGGAAGGATACAGATGTCCTGGTAACTAAAGGACATTCATTAAAAAATATGTCATTAAACATATTATTAATATTGGTCTGTTAATTAGCCTTTAAAAACTGGAAAATAGAAAATGTTGAGAACTGGGAACACAAGGAAGATGTTCTTAAAGAGTTGTGGCAAGTAAAAATGTTAAGGTTTGTAAGCAGAACATGTCAGAAGGTTTCAGACTTGTGTCTGTTTTCTGAGCAGTGTGTTTGGACTTGTGTTTGCAGGATAACAGTCGTCGTGTTGATAATGTGTTGAAACTCTGGATCATTGAGGCCAGAGATCTTCCAGCTAAGAAGCGCTACTACTGTGAGCTGTGTCTGGATGACATGCTGTACGCGCGGACCACCAGTAAACCGCGCACTGATACTGTGTTCTGGGGAGAACACTTTGAGTTCAACAACCTGCCTGCCATCCGCAGTCTGAGGTTACACCTGTACAAGGAAACTGACAAGAAGAGACGAAAAGTGAGCGATGATGATGTCATTATATCAGCAGTTACACAATACACACTCCTCATTAAAAGACCAGGACATATTGTTCCAGAGCAGATTTCTGAAGAATCTTGCAATCATTTCTAAAATGTGAAGAAATTACAATAA
Organism: Chromobotia macracanthus; assembly: GCA_036877525.1. Lineage (NCBI taxonomy): Eukaryota > Metazoa > Chordata > Actinopteri > Cypriniformes > Botiidae > Chromobotia > Chromobotia macracanthus. Next base: position 182,409 of record JAZGTH010000069.1, read on the forward strand.
ATATTCCTGACAATAAAGCTCCAAACAGAAATAAGGAACAAAATCAAGATCGTGTTTTTTGTGTCCGTATGTTCTTGTTTTCTACCACTGTGGGAACAAAATGTCCCCATAAAGATGGTAAAAAGTCACACACACCTACATTGTGGGGACCAGTCAGCGATCACCATGAGGGAAATGAATTATTAAACATACTAAATGATGCTATTTTTGAAAATGTAAAAATGCAGAAAGGTTTCTGTGAGTGTTATGTTTAGGGGTAGAGTGATGGTTAGGGGATAGAATATACAGTTTGTACAGTATAAAAGTCAGTATGTATATAGAAAGTTCCCACAAAGCATAACATGACCTAAACCTAACATTTGTGTGTCTGTGTGTGTGTGTATTTTGTGTCTGTGTGTTTGGTATAGGAGAAAAGCACCTATCTGGGTCTGGTCAGCATCCCGATCTCCAGTATAACGGGTCGTCAGTTTGTGGAGCAGTGGTATCCCGTCATCCAGCCCAGTGTTCTGGCTAAAGGGGGCGGAGTTGGCAGTGGGAAGATCATCAATGCTTCCCTGCGGCTCAAGTCTCGCTATCAGACCATGAACATCCTGCCCATGGAGCTGTACAAGGAGTTTGCGGAGTATGTGACCAACAACTACAGGACGCTGTGTGCCGTTCTGGAGCCTCTGCTGAGCGTAAAGAGTAAAGAGGAGGTGGCGTGTGCACTGGTCCACATCCTGCAGAGCACAGGAAAGGCTAAGGTCAGGCCTGACCCCGCCCCTGCAGTCATGTCATTTCCTGTCCTGCTGTCTTTTTTACAGTTTTTTGTAAGATGTTGGGAACTTCCTGTGGCCATTTTAATTTCAAATCACATTTACAAACTAACAGGGGACTGATTTTTGAAATCCTCAATATAATATTAGTTGCACTATTGTGGGTGTTTGGGTTTTACCTCAGATGTTAAATAAGGTGAAGTTGTTCTGATCTCAGACAATAGTGAGTTGTGATGAATTGTGTCTCTTGGTTTGCATTCACCAGGTTTCAGATTTAAGAAAGTAATCAAATACATGAAGCATTAGTGATGTCACACTGTTTGACGATGTCACTCAGCACAACCTCTGTGTCTGTTTCAGGACTTCCTGTCTGACATGGCGATGAGTGAGGTGGATCGTTTCATTGACCATGAGCATCTGATCTTTAGAGAGAACACGCTGGCCACCAAAGCAATCGAGGAGTTTCTGAAACTCATAGCCCATCGCTATCTGAAAGACACCATCGGTGAGTGACAACGGTGTGAACAGTTAGATCATCAGAGTGAGGACATTAAGTTATGATGGTTAAAGTTAGCGTAGGGGGCTAGAGATTCTATTGTGTCAGTGAATGTCCTAAAAAAAAGCTGTACAAATGCGTATGTGTGAGGGGGGTTTACTTTGTCCCGTAACGTCAGCAAAACCTGACATATATAGTAAAGTTTTACATGTTGTAAAAATGCAGAAGGCTTTCTGTTAGGGTTAGCGTGTGGGTGATGGTTAGGTTATTTGTTTACCTAGTTCTCCTGTAGCTCAGTGGTAGAGCATTGCGTTAGCAGCGTTAGCAGCGCAAGAGGGTGTGGGTTCGATTCCCAGGGAGTACATGAACTAAGAAAATGTATAACTTCAATGCTTTGGATAAAAGCGTCTGCCAAAATTCATAAATGTAAATGTAGCTGGGTAACTAATCAACGGGTAACTAGCTGTGAATGAAAACAATAGAAGTCTATGGAACGTCCCCATGTAGACAGATAAGAAAACATGTTTCACGTGTGTGTCTGTGAGGATCATGATTCTGACAGTGATGTTCTGATGTGCAGGTGAGTTCATCCGAGCGCTGTACGAGTCGGAGGAGAACTGTGAGGTGGACCCCATGAGAACTCCTCCATCCGTGCTGCCCGATCATCAGGCTAATCTGCGCATGTGCTGCGAGCTGGCACTCTGCAAGATCATCAACTCTCATTGGTCGGTTCCTCAAGCGACATCATCTTATCCTTCTTTTGTAATCAGACTTAACCAGAAAGAAAAACATACCAGATTCTCAACATAGAGTCAATATGTGACCCTATTTACTACATGTTCCTAAAAAAAAATGTTTTTGTAATCTTTAATCAAAATGTAATACCTCACTGCACCTCTGAAACATATGTTTGACTGGTGTTTGAATGCTGTTATTTTAGCCCTGCTCCTTTAACCACTGGTCATATAGAGACACTTCACCATCCAATCAAATCCTGACAGATGATGAAAATCCTGATTTCTCCAGATGAAGGACTGGAAATGTTTGTGAAGTTTTATTGGTTTTGTGTCCCTGCAGTGTGTTTCCGCGGGAACTAAAGGAGGTGTTTGCATCGTGGCGTGTGCGCTGTGCTGAACGCGGTCGTGAGGACATCGCCGACCGTCTCATCAGCTCCTCTCTCTTCCTGCGCTTCCTGTGTCCTGCCATCATGTCTCCCTCACTTTTCAACCTGACGCAGGAGTATCCATCTGAACGCACCTCACGGACCCTTACGCTTATCGCCAAGGTGGTGCAGAACCTGGCCATCTTCTCAAAGTCAGTTGCTGGAAGTCACCACTGTCCATCACACACTCACACACACATTGGTTTGGCTATAATAGTGACTAACCCTCCCTCTAAACCTAACCCTCACAAAAAGGTGTGACTAACATTAGATTTAAAGAAAAACTAGATTTGGCTGATTTTGGGCCCTTTTTATTTACAGTTTTTTACAATCATTTCGGCAGTAATCTGAAGACTTTGATGTCAGTTTTCGAAACCCACAACAGTCATTACTTGTAACACAGGCTCTCCAATGTTCAAAACCTTTCATTGTGCATATATGTATTTGACGAAACCCTGGATATGCAGAATCATTGGCTGAAATAACTCATTTATCATGAAATATCATAGGAATGTTTATTTCACACAAGATAGTGTCACTGTGTAGTTGTTAGTACAGTCATTAAGTATTGTTGTATAGAACATGAGGTGCAGGTTTCATTGTGGTATTACACAAAAAATACATCACTAAAAATGAGCAGAAAGAATGCTACATATAGAGTGAATTTACTGAGGAAATGTTAGTTTAGTTTATCTCTTCTAAAAATGGGTTTTTTGCACAGGAAATCTACACACAAACCCTCAAATGACTAGCCATATACATGCCAAACTACATATGGATATGACATGTACTGCTGTCTTGTGCCTTTGGCATGTTCAGTGTGCAGTGGAATGCGCAGGAGTTTTTCAAACAGCAGCACACACATACATGTATGTGCACAAATATTGTATGAATGGTAAGTATGTATATTCAGTATATATTTTTTCTATAAACAGAAATCCAAAGGGAATTAAAAACACTTCTAAAATTTGGATTTTCAATGTATTTGACTGTGAGCAAAACAGTAACACTTGAAGATATTGTAAACAAATAGGCATGTTACTGTTCTGAAAAATGAAAATTAGTGTGCATTCTGATCTCTGTCTGGTGCTGGCCTCAACACCTAATCAACGTAATCAATGTCTTGCTGGTGTATCCAGCCCTGCATCCCCTTGTCTGTGTCACCACAGGCTTCCTTCATCACCTGGGAAAGAGGTATGTGTTGGCGATCATATACCTTCCAACACCATGCTGAAAATAACTCTTCAGTTGGGTTTAGAAGTGGAGAAAATACTGGCAGGTAAAGAGGACCAGAGCAGCCTGCTGGAAACTTACATTGTTCCAGATGACACCAAACTTTGACTGTTCTGGTCCATTAGTCTGGAAAAACTGGCCTCCATTGTTGTACAGTCCAGTACAGTGAAACCATGTAGTGAGCTGGCAGTATTGATAAAGGGCCTGCATACATACAGCAATGCAGAAATTGGTTTTCCTTTTGAGCAGATGTATCTGTTGATAGTTTGATCGTTGTAATGAAATGATTAAACAGTTTCTCAGATGTAATGTGTAAGATGCATTTTGATGTTGAGTCATTTTGAACAGCACATTTAAGTTCAATGTAAGTTCCATTTAAGTTCAATGTAAGTTCAATGCAAATGATCTTTGATTTATGTGTATTTGGTTTATGTGTATTGTATCAAAGTGTTAAGAGTTTTGAAAAAATATGCATTTTAATTATTGGTTGTGATTTTTTTGTATAGCATTTTGAAAAATGACATGAGGGTTCTGATATTAGTGCAAAAATGATTGTAAAAAACGTAGTAAGGACCAGTGAAATATCATAAGATGGTTGTCATGATATTTCACTGTTACTGAGGACATTTGACCCCCAAACATATAGATAAACCTGTACGCGCACACACCTGCAAACTTTAATGTCTTAAATTATTTATCCTTTCATCTAAAGCTATCATGTTTTACTTATGGAGTCTCACAATGTCCCATTGTGTCTCTGCAGATATCAGCCCATACAACCTCAGCTCTCCACATGTGTTTGTGAAAACAGGCTTTTATCTTTATACGTTTATATCTCAGGTCATCTCATGCTGTCTCATTGTTCATCTGTTAGTGTGCTGTGTGTTTAGACTTAAACTCGTCTCTGATCACCTTTCTCTGCAGTGAACTGTATCTCAACAATGAATCAGTCTCTCTTCATCGATTTGTCTCTCTCCCACATGGTTGTGTGTCTATGTGTGTGATCTGCAGGTTCAGTGGGAAGGAGGATTATTTGAGCTTCATGAATGAGTTTTTGGAGATGGAGTGGGGCTCCATGCAGCAGTTCCTCTATGAGATCTCCAATCTGGAGTGTGTGAGTACTGCAGGAGCGTTTGAGGGTTACATCGATCTGGGCCGAGAGCTTTCTATACTTCACAGTTTACTGTGGGAGGTGATGGCTCAGCTCAGTAAGGTAATGACCACATGACCATGAGATATCCATCATTTCACAGCTCCTCTGCTGCTTAAACTCATACATCTCTTCATACATCTGCAGATCAGCTGCATTTGTCTAGTTCATGTGTATCCTGAGAAACAAGATGCACATCAAAGACCTTCCCAAACACTGATGTTCTCAGACACTGATGTTATCAGACACTGTTGCTCTCAAACACTGTTGTTCTCAAACACTGATGTTCTCAGACACTGATGTTATCAGACACTGTTGCTCTCAAACACTGTTATTCTCAAACACTGATGTTCTCAGACACTGATGTTCTCAGACACTGTTGTTCTCAAACACTGATGTTCTCTGTTAGACCTTAACAGATGTTCTCAGTCACTGTTGTTCTCAGACACTGATGTTCTCAAACACTGATGTTCTCAGACACTGATGTTATCAGACACTGTTGTTCTCAAACACTGATGTTCTCAGACACTTATGTTCTCAGTCACTGTTGTTCTCAGACACTGATGTTCTCAAACACTGTTGTTCTCAAACACTGTTGTTCTCAAACACTGTTGTTCTCAGATGCTGATATTCTCAGTCGTTGATGTTGGTTACTGCATCTCCATTCATTTCTACAGGATGCCATATTGAAACTGGGGCCATTGCCACGGCTACTAAATGATATCAGTGTTGCACTGCGGAACCCACAGTTGCACCGTCAAGCCAGTCACCAGCCGCCTGAACGTCACCTGTCACGGCCAGCCTTCAGTCGCTTTGCAACCAATGATCTCCAGAGCCTTATGATGAGAGACCTTAACAGGTTATCTGTCTGTCTGTGTTTCTTTTAAAAGTTCCACTGTAAACCCCTTTTTGACATCACTGTAGAGTGTATGTTAGTGCCACACTAAGCATATTCATTATGGAATTACCATTAGATGAGTTTCCATTAATTACCATTAGATGAGATGTAGATCTGAGTAGAGTGTGTGTGTTTAGCTCTATAGACATCTCCCGTCTCCCATCCCCTACGGCGGGTGTGTCCGGCAGTGGTGTTCTATCACATCCTGGAATGGCTGCTTTCTCTGACCGCGATCACCATGGCAACAAAGATGTGTTCTATGTGACCCGCCCTCCTCTTGCACGCTCAAGCCCCGCCTACTGCACTAGCAGCTCTGACATCACTGAACCAGACCCAAAGGTATACACACACACATGCACACAGTACCACACACACAAACATATTCTATGCTGTCATCTCTTGTGGAATTGTTGTTCTTCTGTATACATTTGGCAATAATGGTGAACAACCAACAACTATAGAAAATGTAAACTTTGTTGAATCTGTCTTGTGTTTTTGTCTCAGGTTCTTAGTGTGAATAAGAGTGTGTCTATGATGGACCTGCAGGATTCTCGCATTAACAGCGTGTCAAACCTGCACTCTGTCAATGACCTACTCAACTCATCTCAGGGGTCTCTAGCTGGGCTGGCTGGGTTCAGCCCGCTGGGTGGTGCTCCTCTCAGGGCCGGAGGTCGTGTCTCAGCAGGGTCAGGTGGGTCAAGTATGTCGGGTGGTTTGCGTCTGAGCCACTCGGGGGGGCTGACGGCAGAGTCGTTGTCCCAGCAGCATCAGGCAGCAGCCATGCACGTCCCTCTGTCATTCCAGAACCCTCTGTTCCACCTGGCTTCCGACGGGCCACAATACCACACACCACCCCATGTCCCCGCCACAGCCCCGCCCCCCCTGCTGTTGGCCCCCGAGCCTGAGAATGGTCACGTGGGATTTGGCATGCCAACGTTTGGTCACAGTGGGTTCTCTCGAAGTGAAGATCTGTCGGCCCTGCGGTCGCAAAACAGTCTGGTGCAGCCCAACATCGTCCACTCGCACAGCTACAGCGACGACTTCACACGCCACAACCAGGCCGACTACGCCCGCAGACAGCTCTCACTGCAAGTGCAGGTAATCAAACAGGTTTTTTCCCGTTTTTTCCCGGTATCCCGGTTTTTTTTCTAAAAAAACCGGGATACTTCCATGCTGGGAAAGGCATGTAAATAAATGCAATTTTAAGAAATCTTTGAGAAGTTATTGAGATTTATACAGTGAATGTTGTTTTTTGCTCCAAACTATATCTTCAGCTAGAAACTGTTCTCCAAGAGACCAGTCACAAAGATTTTGAAACATCCTCATCCAGTAATGTAAATTCTTTGGTCAGGTTGTGTGGAAACCTTGATTTTCAAAGCTCGTTCTGTGTCTGTGTATCAGGAGAATCTTCAGCAGCAGGTTTTGATGGGCATCACCCCACAGACAGCAACAGGCACCGGGACACCTGCTTCTCTGGCCACACCCCCAACCACCATTCATCCTGTCCGCCAGGCTTCCATGGCCCCACCTCCCTCTCAACGCGCAAAGCCTCAGCCTGCCCACCAGCTGTCCGTCAGCTCGGCCATTAACTCCACGCCCCCCAAGACCCGCCCTCAGAGCGGGAACCTGCTCCAGTCACCTGAGTCCAGTTTCGGGGCACGGCAGTTGCCGAGGCAGCAGCTGTCAGTGAAGGATAGCCCCGCCCCCGGACTGCCACATCAGTCCAGCACAGCCACTGAGAATGCCACACCTCAGGGGGGCACACCTAGTGAGAATGCAGAAAACACCCAGAGTAACCAACCAGCGAAGACTGTGCAGCAAACCAACCAACAGAACTTACTGAAGCCAACCACCAACAAACAGGTCAAGACACAGACACACACATACTGCACAGACACACACATACTGCACAACCACACACACATACTGCACAGATACACACACACACGCAAACTGCCCAGACACACTCACACATATACAAACATAAATATATCACTTATCATATGTATAAAACACAAATATATCACTGTACTGTCTCTCTGTTATGTATAAAACACAAATATATCACTGTACTGTCTCTCTATTTTTGTTATTGACTTCTTTAGGGCTCCAAATCTCCGTCCACTCTGAACCCCCCCACAGCTGCGTCCGAGCGTACAGTCGCCTGGGTCTCCAACATGCCGCACCTGTCTGCAGACATCGAGAGTCTGCGTGTGGACCGTGAGGATTTCAAGCTGAAGGAACACTCAAAGAGCATGGATGAGTCTCGCCTGGACCGGGTCAGTATTGACATCTGTGTATTTGGTGGGTCAGAATTCTCCTGGCCATTACACAGAATGTACTGAGAAAACATATAACACATGAAGAGCAATACAGTACAATCTCCAGAAGAGCGAGAAACATACAGCTGCATTATTCATTTAGCAGGTTCTTTTAGTTGTGTGTCTCTGGTGAGCAGAAGAACTAGATTCTAGCTGTGAGCAACATTATAGCCATAAGTTCACACATCAGAGTGTGATAAATCCTGCCGATCTGAGTGTGTGTCAGTCTTTTAATAAATTTGTCACTCTGGGTCGTGAGGATGAGACCTGCTGTAGGACACAAGATTAAAGATCTCAGAGCTGTTGATGTTAAAACCTTCTGAAAATTTCTGCTGTACAGTCGGCGAAACATCTCAGAGGAGAAACAGATTCGCCCTTTAGAACAATGTGCTGATGTTAAGTGTGTGTGTGTGCGTCTGTGTGTGTGTCTATGTGCGTGTGGGTCTGTGTGTGTGTGTGCAGGTGCGCGAGTATGAGGAGGAGATTTACTCTCTGAAGGAGCGTTTGATGATGTCACATCGTAAGCTGGAGGAGTATGAGCGTCGTCTGCAGTCGCAGGAGCAGCAGACCAGTAAGATCCTGCTGCAGTATCAGAGTCGTCTGGACGACAGCGAGCGGCGCCTACGACAGCAACAGGTGGAGAAAGACTCACAGATCAAAGGCATCATCAACAGGTCAGATGCGCCGCCCGCTGCCCATTTTGAGCTGTTATTACAGGAGCATTGTGGGATTGTGTGTGTGTGTGTGTCGCAGGTTGATGGCAGTGGAGGACGAGCTCAGAGGCAGCGGCCTACCAGACCTCAAAACCAGAATATTCACAGAACAGGTCTGTCCACACCCACACTTACACAAATACATACAGACACACACACATGCACACAGTTCAGAGAGAATCATGTAAAATTTTCTTGTCACACCTCATCCATTGACAGTGACAGGATCAGTACGTGTGTGTGATGTCACATGAGTGTTTGTGATTTAATGATGTGTGTGTGTGTGTGAGAGAGTTAGTAATGTTGGGCAGTATGAAGGTAGGGATTTAGCAAAAATACTGCAATATATTGGTAATTAGTAAGCAGCAAATGGAGCATCAATGCTCCCTTGTTTTTGTGTTGCATTGTGTATTTTTAAGGCACTGAATGATTCAGTGCACTGGAAGGATTTTGTAATTGAGACAGCCCTTAAATTGATTTATTGAGATGCACCCTGTTTTACAGTACCTTCAAATGTGGAGTCATGTGGAGTTCAGTCAGAGTTTAGAGTCAGAACCGTCTGTTTCACTCTTTATTTTTTTTTGCACTGATGTCTCTTCAGTGAGCCTCTTCATTCATTCATTCATAAATCATTTTCTCTTTCAGTTTACATAAATCAGGCAAAAAGAGAAAACAGTCAAGTCAGATATTCCATAGATAAACCTTTTTCTAATTTCCACCAAAATAACTTCTGTGATATACACCGCTATCTGAATATAAAATAACTGCTACTGCAGTGAGTTGGTCATATGCCCAACTGTACTGCTGACTACTGAGTGACTTCAGAGTTTGTTGGTCTGCAGTGGTGTAACAGTTCAGTTAGGCTGCTTGGATCTGTGGTTGCTTACTTTGAAATATTCCAGTGTTGGCCTGTGATTGGCTGGAGGTGTCAGGATGATTTGAAAGAGAAGGCAGAGAGCCTGCTTGTTGTGATGGTGAAGCCCAGCTCAGGTGTCTTCTCTCTGGGCGATTCCTTCGTCAATTCCCCTTGGAACGGTGCACTGCCTTCTGTACCCCCCTGTCTGCACCTCAGCCACAATGGAGAGTTGCGAGGTGGCCCGGGCAAATTGGCAGGGACCCCAGCAGCCTGGAGCACAGAAGGGGCAGAGTAGATTAGGCAGGAGAAACACAGAGCCTTGATCTAATTAATCAATGGTCACTAGCTGGTGAAATGCTTTTAGTGGAGGACGTGTTGAGAGGGTTAGATTGATGTGTTGATATTTCAGTGACAGCTTGAGTGACAGCTTGTGTGGAAAATTCTCTCAAGACTTAAATTCTGCTCAAGACAGACTTCTATGCATGTGATTTTTCAGATTTCCAAAATTTCTTAGCATTACTCTGTATTTTTGGCATATTATATTATACAGTATTTGTTTTTGTGGTTTGTTTGGTTTAATAATGACTGAACCTGCAGTTCTTTCACTGTTGTCCACCCCGGACCGGTTCATATTACTATAATGCAAAACAAATGTGTTTTTAGGTATTTCAGTTGTATTACAGTGAAATTCTCATGAAAACAGTCAAAATGCAAAACTTAATGGCCCAAAAACAGACTTTATCTTTATACAGAGGTCTGTCCTTTATATCTTGGGGTGCATTGTGCTCAGTTTGATCTGTGTGACAAGAATGTTGATTGCTGATTTATTATTGTTCACAAACTCACTTTTGGCCTCTTGTTTTTCCCTTCAGCCCATTTATGGTGCCCACTCGGGAACTTGATTAACCCATGCAGGATTAGTGGACAAGCGATTGGTTGAACCTTAACCCAGGATTGTCTTTTGATTGGCTGAGAAAGAAGAAAAAGCAGAACCTGAGCAGGACAAATAACTCCAACAATCTCTTCTTCTCACAAACGCACACACACACACACACATTAACCCTAACCTAACCCTATGACAGATAATATACACATATTCATCAGGTGTCTCGGTTATGAAATGTTGAGCCGAATGAATGACAATCATCATTATAAGGTAGATACAATCACACAATGATAGCACAGTGAACACCAACAGACAGAGAGAAGGACAGCATGGAGGTTATTCTTTATCCTGTCATTCACCTTTTACTCTGCTCTCTTTCTGTCCGTATCTTTCCTGTGTGTGTGCGCGCGCGTGTGTGTGTGTGCATGTGTACGTATGTACGTGAGTACTTGTGTTTTGATCAGTCAGGCCACAACTTCCTAATAACTAACAATTTTGTTCTTTTTAAAACCTTTTTAGTCATTGTTTTGAGGGGCTTGATTCTTTCTGAGCTGATGAGACATTGACATAGTGCTCAGAATTCCACCTCTTCCTGTCCTGAGAAGGGGACGGGGCTCTCCTCTCTGTGCCTAAAGAGCTCCAATCAGAACATGGCAAGAAAAGAACTTTGGAATCAGACACTTTGTTCATTTCATGATCTCTAATGTGAGAGGAAAGTGTTGTGAAATGTGAAGTGAAATGTGATATCTCTGGCTGTGATTTACAAGACAGGCCAGTTTCTCCACTTGAAGCACAGACCAGCAGGAAGGTCTCAGCCTGACCGACAGAAGATTGTGTGTGAGATGGTGATGCGGGTTTGTTGTAGTGATGACATCAGTGGTCAGGTGACATTGTGATGACAATGTGGGTTGGATGTTCAGTGTGGGTGTGGTAAATGATTACACTGTGTCCTAACCAGACGCAAAGTGACAAAGCAATCAAACATTTCCATCATAACTGTCCTGAAAACAGTGATGAGCGGCGCTACATTTTGTGCTGCGTAGCCCCATCCATACCTACAGTTTATTGTACCAGAATCTCACTCATGTATGTTAAACATTAAACATGGCGGAGGAGAGCCGAAACAATCCATTTAATTTCACAAAGAATAAAAATCATGTCAAAGTCTTGAAACTACAAAGCATGTTTTTATTTTGACAGTCTTCAGTGACTCTACAGTGTGATGCTGGTGCCAGAGCTCTTCTGATTGGCTGATCTGTCACATCTTCACCTTTAGTTTCAACAGAAGAATGCTGACGGTCTCTGTGACACGTTTGGTTATGACACGGTATTTATTGATATCTGAAACACAATCCCACTGAAGCTAAACTCAAGTATTTATCTGTCTTACATTCTAATAAAGTCACACATTATAGCTGTTCCAACCCCTAGTGATCTGCCTGCTGAGAAAGTGTTTAATACACCACGGGTTCTGCTGATGTGACACCCGATATCCATGCTTTACGGTTCCCTGAGAAGGAAGATCGCTCTGTCATCTGTCTGTCAAATGTAATTTTGTATTGTCAGCCTCTGTACAGTAGGTTTTATTGAATGTATTGTTTCAGAATTAGCCACTTATGACGTTTCCTTACAGTTACAGCTCTACATTGTTAGTAAATGAACAGTGTTGTTCATTTAGGCTAAGTCAGGGTAAATCTCACTGGGGTTTGGAACAGACGTTCTGAGTTATTCACACACACACACTAATTTGTTATTTTCTGAGGTTTGGCTGCTGGTTTTTGTACATAGAGTTCAGATTTACTGACTGAAAGTTTCATTTTAGTCTATTTAGTTTTCTCTTGATGTTTGATGGATGATAATCGCATATACCAGTAGCTGCTTTGCTGGGATTTCAGTCAGTTACTTTTGTATTTATTTTTTCTTAATTTTGCCTGCATTTCAGGTAACAATAGTAGAAAAATCACGATGAATAGTGTTTCTGTGCCTACAGTTCCCATACAGAGCTGTAGTGATGATTGGCTGGTTGGAACACAACCCGTCAAATTTTCATTTGTTGCCATAGAGACAAAGATTATGAGTCACTCATAAGTCGAAGGAGCTTTGTGGAATGACTGATTCTTTATCAGTACATCATTTTGACATATACAGCCATGTGTACAAGGGTTCAATTATTCTCAGACAGATTGTGATAGTGTATCTTTATCCCCATTGTGTAGCACTCTAGCGCTTACTGATTTTGTCTGAATTTCATGATGAAATGGATCTTTCAAAGAGACCCACTTTCCAATTTAGCCATAAACACAGACAAGCCATAGTGTTTTCCCCGACCCTCCAACCCAATTCAGGAGTGTAGGATGTAAATATTTATATATTAACCCATGGAAATATTCTGGAATGATTCTGGAGTGGAGCATCTGTGAATATAGAGTGATGTTTTGAATGTTCATATTATTATTATTATTATAAAGATATTATATTCACATATTCTTATTGTAATTAATTTCATTTTATGGAAAATGATTAATAAACAATGTTTTTGTGAATATGGAGGCTTACATTTTTCTGGGGAAATACTACAACACTGTTTCAGCAAATATATGTTTAACATGCATATTCTTTTTAACAATTTGACAAGCCAAGTCAAACATTGGTGTCTTTCAATATTTTATTAAGACTTGCCCACGTGAAAATGTGTCTAATGATCTCATAATGTCTGCTGAGAGTCGCATAAGAACAGTTGAGTGTTTGATTCAATTGAATTGAAGGTTGACCATATTTCACCAATATGAACTGTCATGCAGTGAGTCTGTCCAGATGATGTCGCCAGAGTCTCTGATCTGATGATTCACAGAAAACATCTGATCTGCATGTTTGTCAATCTGTGACTACAAAACTACAAAACACACACACATTTAAGTTTCTGTTGTAGCAAAATCCAGACGTGATTTGAGCTCATAGGAGCCTGTACTGTAACATTCTCTCCTGTATGAGTTGATGGATGGTTTGTGTTTTAAGTTTGTTTTACATTAACTCAAGCACCATGTCTCCTAAATTTTTTTTTCATTTTAAACAGTTATCTTCAGTATCTTCTGTGTGGAGGGTTTCAAATGATGCTCAAAGTTTCTCTCAGAATATGACTGTGGAGAAAACGTTTAAAGTGCAAATGTTTAGTCACTTTTATCCACAGAATTTACTGGAGATTTACTCTGCTGTCATACTCCACATGAAGAAATTACTCTCATTTGGCTAATACTTATGTAAAGTCAGTCGAGTTTCGCTTGAAAAAATTGATCGTATGTACATTCATATACAACCATACCAACATTTATCCAGCATAACAACAGCATTTATCAAAAACATTCATTTTCACTTATTTTACTTGACATCATAAATGCAGTAATTTCTTACAAACTGCAAAACCCATTAATTGACATTCTTAAACAAGACAATTACACAGAAATGTGTGTAAAAAAGACAGTCCAAGATAAATGAATGTAGCAGTTTTAGCAGGATGTCATGAAACTGTTGAACAAAGCAGGTGTCTGTCTTGTGTTGTGTGTCTGTGTGTCTGCGTGTGTAAGCTTTTACAATTTGGCAAAAATAAAATGACACCAGAACAAGAAATAAAACTTTTTGGTTCACTAATGAAATGTAAGTATATCTGTGACATTGACAAGCTGCTGTGGTACAGACAGTCACATGATTCTGCTTCCACTGAAGAACACAACATGTTCTTCAGTTGATGTTCCTCAGAACATTCAGATGATGCTGGGGAATGCAGTCTTCAGTATGGATCATGCAGTCAACAGTGCTGATGTCATTAAAGCTAAACTGCAAAATTATATTTGTTCAGTTAAACTTTTTACTCAAATTGTTTTGTTGATAACTTAGTTTGTAAAGATTTCAATATTACTTTGTAAACAGTACAGATACTGAAATATTCTTTTATCAGACAGTGTCTGTGACCACATAAAAAAACACATGCAGTCGTACACTTACACACACCTGACAAAGAAAACATTACATCACTATGTCACTAAACACACTGACAAAATGTTTAACCTGAACCCATCTGGGAACCCAAGACACTTGTTTCCTGGATTCTGTCATGAAATCAGATCTCCATAATCCAGCGCAACATCACAGTTCTTTCTCAGTGGGTTTTACATTCACATGCATTCATGCAGTTCAGCGCAGGTCCACAACAGAGCTATGTTGATACAAACCCTTTCAGAATTACAGCTTCCATCATCTGATCCTCTCCTCACAGCAGCAGGATGTACCATGCTGCCTGAGTTTCACACAGTTGAACACATCACATACACTAAAGCTTCACTCAGATTTCAGATCAGCTTCATGGTAAATCTGCTGGTCTCTGAGGCTTTGCCTCCACTGGCCGCTGCTGCAGAGCTGCGAGGGACAAAATCAATTGTCGCTGTGTGTTTGATTTGACCTTTGCTCTGACTCCAGAAGAACATGAAGATGAAACAGATTGCCACTGAGCTCAGGAATGACATGAAGCCCATCGTAACGGCAATCACCAGCGTCTTCACGTCGAAGGGAAATGGTTGTGAATCCTGAGAGCCATTGACTGGCACCAGGCCAGATGCAATGCTCCAGCTATCCAGAAAGAAGGAACCAGAACGGTTTCGTGAAGATGGAAATCCACGCACACGCAGGCTAACTGAGATGCTGTCATTTCCTGCAGCGTTTGAAGCCACACACAGGTAGTAGCCACTGTCTTGCACCTGTGCGTAACGCACCTCCAGAGTCCCATTGCTTAGCACACGAATTCTACCCGACCCAGACAGAAGGGAGCGTTTTGGATTCAGCCAGAAGATTGAAGGTGATGGATCTCCATCTGCTTCACAAAAGAATAAGACGGTATGACCCTCATCTGTGCGAACATCTTGCAGTTTACGGGTGAGGATATGAGCTTGCTGACAAGTGAATAGCTTAGGAAGCTCCACCTCTGTGAAATCACTGAATGTTCTTCTATGTACCTGCATTGGTGCGGCACAGCTCGGTGACTGTCCATCAAAGTGGAGTCGTAGACGTCTGCGCATCACCCAGAGCAGTCTGCAGTCACAGGCCAATGGATTCTCATCCAACCTTAGTACCTCCAATGTATCTACAGACTGGAATGCTGACTCCTCTAATGTCACTAACCAGTTGCCCGACAGGTTGAGCAGTCGGAAAAAGGCAAGGCCACGAAACGCACCTGGATCCACCCTCAGAAGACTTCCACCCACCAAGTGAAGCTCCTGCAGTCGCAACAAGTCGCCCAGCAGATTGGACCGGATGCTGGTGATGGGGTTGTAAGACAGGTCCAGGTAGCAGAGATACACCAGATGGTGCAGGGGGGAATAAGGAATTGAGCTCAGGTTACAATGGCTGAGGGTTAGGAAGGTCAGATTGAGTCCAATCAGACTGTTGGGGGCTAAAGAGTTCAACCAGGGACAGTGAGACACGCTGAGATCTCGCAATCGACTCAGTTGACGGAAAGAGTTATTAGGCAGCATTGTGAGACTCAACCTGCAGAAACGCAAGCGCAGGAGGCTGGTGAGCTGAGACAGAGCCTTGATTGGCACTGACGTCAGGTTTAACCGGTTAAAGTTTAGCTCTTGCAGGTTCATCAGGCCGCTAAATGCATGGTTAGAGATGAACACCAGATCGTTCTCGCTGGCCTCCAGCTTCTGCAGAGATGGCATCTCTCTAAACATATCATCAAGGAACACCAAGATCTCATTCTCACTGATGTCCAGCAGCTGGACATTGGGAAGGCCAGCGAAAGCTCCAACTGGAATAATCTTCAGATGGTTACGAGACAGTCTCAGCGTGAGGAGGTTCTGCAGGCCAAGGAACGTTTCCACCTCGATCACTGTCAGCATGTTATCACTCAGATCTAGCTCTCGTAACTGTGTCAGGCCAGAGAACTGCCGCCTCACCAAAGTCTTTAAGCGGTTATTAGTCATGTTAATCCTCTGGGAATCTTCTGGGAGGCCTTCAGGAATAGAGGTCAGCTGTCTAGATGAGCAGTTAACTAACAGGAGCTTTGGCAAACACTCACAGTTCTGGGCACAAGGTCCTGCTAGTGCCACACTTGCTACCCACTGGAGGACCAGCCTCCAATACACCCTTTTCCAATCAGCAGCCACACACATCTGGAGACCCACCTAAAGAGAAACCAGAGTGATGAGAATGTCACCTATCATGAATTAACAGTAGAGTGTGTTAAAGGCTGTGCACACAAGACATGTTCTTACATTTAAAACATCCAAACAAAGTGCATTTAAATACAAAAAGCAGAAGTCTCAAGACACATTGTCCTGTTTGAAAGGCCAACAATGTTCATACAAACTAAAATTTCTTCAAACTATTTTTATACAGTATTAAACAACAACATTTTAAATTTTAACATTCTGAATTTACCACACGCACAAACACCAAAAATCTACAAGAGATTTTAGCCCTGATTTAAAACTCACTGACACAAGGAACTGAATGTAAAGATTAGAACACAGGCTTTATTAACAGAGATCTTGAGACCTGCACAAAATCTGCACCAGGTTTTAATTCAGAAATCATTCTAACCTAGTAAAAGCTGTCTGAATTTACCCGTTTATAAAAATTCAAGAGTGAAAAGTCAAATTTGGCACCAAGATTTGGTGAGTCACATAATTTCTTACAGTCACTATTAACAGTCTCTTTCAGCCCATAATGAATGTGCAAGATTATAAGATTAGTACTCTTACCAGCTGTGAACACTGCTGTTCATTACCAGCACGTCCAGAAGATCTCTGATCGCCCTCTCACAGCCTGCACACAGGAGAGGGAGAGAGAGAGGGAGAGAGAGAGAGAGAGAGAGTGAGTTTCCAGAAGCAGGGGTTGTATAAGGAAAAACAGTACAGTAAGTGTGTGTGTGTGCTTGTCCGTGACTTCAGGCATCATTTGTGCATAACCAAATGTTGGCAGTGTAAAAAGTGTAACAAGTGTAAAAAGGATGATTGCCAGAGACACAGTGTGTGTGTGTGTTTAGTTTTACTGTGTGTGTGTGTGTGTGTGTGTGTTTAGTTTTACTGTGTGTGTGTGTATGTGTGTGTGTATGTGTGTGTTTAGTTTTACTGTGTGTGTGTGTTTAGTTTTACTGTGTGTGTGTGTGTGTGTGTTTAGTTTTACTGTGTGTGTGTATGTGTGTGTGTGTGTGTGTGTGTTTAGTTGTGTGTGTGTGTGTGTGTGTGTGTGTGTGTGTGTGTGTGTGTTTTACTGTTTTTTAGGATTTTACTTCAGAGGACCAACACAGAATCAGGTTTATTAAAATATGATTTATAAGAACATGATATAAACACAACACAGGCTGAATAAAAAAATTACCTTCACAAAACACATTGAGGTCATCACAGATTGCAGATTGAATTTTCTATGCCAGAAAATTCAATCTGCATTGAATTTATCTGGCATATTTTTGTTCATTGTTTTTAAGGTTGCAAATGTTTCACAAAACTCTGCCTTGTTCTACCTACATTTAACTTATTTGATTTTATTCTAACAAAAAAGATAATATTTAGATTGGACAGTCTGACTGGACTCACTGTCAACATTATTTATTTTGCTATAACTAATTGTACACCATATGGCTGCAGTTTAGTAATTTCATTCAGTAGTTTTTCTCTGCCACCAGTAGCCAATCAGAACAGAGCATTTGGGGTCATGACCCATCAGTTGTGAATCTTTAGATCTCACTGATTCTGTCAGTCGGTATGAATGAATGTGACACCTTCAATACAACCAAACAGCATCACAAAATATCTCAAACAGATGCACAAACAGGATTCAATTTGCTGCATATGTCATTTGTTTAATGCAAGACGGGTGTGGATGCATCTGTCAGGGATTACATTTTTCATCCACACTTTTCTCTCAGTTTGATCTGTTTGTTTGCATGACACTGTTTTCTTCAGTCAGTTAAGCATCTTTAGTAAAGTGCTTTAGATGCTTTTAAAAAATTGTCCCAGATACAAGTGTGTTGCAATGACACTGCTGCAGTCTGTTAAAATGCCTAAACTCTCAGTTTGATTTATTCAATTTTAAAACACACATTCGGCATTGTAACACAGCAGCTGCACAGAACTGGAGCTGTAGACCATCTTCAGGTTGTTTCTTCAACATGAATCCGCTCTATTTGTAGTTCAATCTGTTTCTATACACACTGCAGGCTTCTGTACTTTACACATGCTGTCAGCCAGTATAAGTTTACAGACTGATGACTGATGTCTAGATGGCAAATTCTGGACCTGAGACCAAGCAGAGCAAACACTTCTGTTAACACGTCTGTGCTGATCTTCTCAAAACATCACAACCCAAAAATCATGAACCATTCACTTAAAACAGTTTACACTCGAAGAGTCGAAGTGTAACATTAGGGAAACACTACTATAGGTTTAAAGTTCAGCATTCAACCGGTTACCCACCCTGAGTCCTATTGTACCACTACACCACAGTCAGATGTCATGGTCTGGTCTACGTTCAGGTGATCCCCCAGTTCCTCACACAACATCTGCTCAGTATCTCACAGACCGACAGCAGCTCCAGATGTATGCGACCTCAGATCTTCATCCAGATCTGTTCATCTCAACACTTGGTTTGTATCTCATTGTCTCTTTAACACACTGCAGTAATGTTGAGAGAATTATCACAGCAGCACAAGTAAAATGTGCTTCACTTTAAAGAAAGTTCCCAATGAAAAAGAGAAGTTTACGCCCTGATCCCGGTGTGACTGAAGCGCTTCACGAGTGGAAACAGCGTCAGATTTACTCTCAGACTGATCGCAGTTCAGACGCGTCTGTATTTAATGAAATCATTTCTCCGCATGTTACAGTCCAGAGACGCGCACAGGTGCGTTTACCTGAGACCGGAGAAACGGCGCGTCCGCCGCGGCGCGTCTGTGTCCGCGAGCGTTAATTCCGCACAAGTTCCGGCTCGTCGTTCGTCCGCGTCAAGCAACGCGACGCGTGTGTCGCTCGCTGCCTCAGCGCGAAACCTCGCGTGTCACGAGCGTCACAGGGGCGCGCGCGGCCGGATTTACTGCAACATGAAGAGGGAATGAAGCCAAGAACGCGCATTAGATGTGCGGATTTACCCAAATAAATGAAGAAACGCAGCAGATGGAGAAATGAGGTCCGTTCAGGTGCTGTAAAAAGGAATAATACGAATAAAATAAGAAAAACAAACTAAACAAAGTCAAACATCGTACAGCAATACGAAATTACTTTTATTTTTGACTAATTGTTATGAGAGTCACATGTGTTGGATGCGCTTTCCACGTTTTATGTCAATACGGCAAAACAGCTTCGACCTTTTAATCGATCAAAAAGATATCTAGACGATGTTTTGTGAGGACCCTTCTTACATGATCGGACGTACAACCCAGGAGGAACTCAAAAAAGCAGGTTTTCAAAATGGCGGACAGAAAGTAATGTCGACTCTGACAAATTCGGTATTGTAGCACTCGACATGAGCCAGGTAACATTATAAGATGTCACATGACAATAAGAGAAATGAATTAAAAGTTATAAGCAGTTTAATTAATGTTGCTATAACATTTGACCACCAGTGGGCGCCGGCTCCAACCTTTGTAGATACCTTCAAACTAAAAGGATAAAAATATCAAGTTTCATAAAATTATGCAATTGTATTCATAAGATATTGAATTTTACAACTAAATTTAACATGGCCAATGCCCAAAATGGCCAAGCAAGTAACATTTCTATAATTTCACTCGGTATTCCCCAAGGAATCTAAAGAGACCACTGATATGACTTTGTATAGCCGTTTTCTCTGGACCAGTGGGTGGTGCTATGCCAAAACTGTGCATGCAGCCTCAGGTCATGCCTGTGATCACATGTACCAACTTTTATATCACTACACAAATGTTTTGTGAAGATACA
This sequence comes from Chromobotia macracanthus, assembly GCA_036877525.1. NCBI lineage: Eukaryota > Metazoa > Chordata > Actinopteri > Cypriniformes > Botiidae > Chromobotia > Chromobotia macracanthus. The sequence continues at coordinate 202,826 of JAZGTH010000069.1, forward strand.
GTCTCGTATCCATTTTGGCATATGCACAGTTGAATTTGTTGACACTGTAAATGAGAATGGTTGAGTCTATCGAAAAGCCTTTAATAACTGTTTGTCTTCAGTGTCTCTATATGCCACATAGCAAATTTTATAGCAGTAGGAGTCCAAAACAGTAGGTTTTTTGAAAAATTACATAAAATGTTTTTCCAACTAGCATGAACCAAGCAATCAGAGGAAAAAAATTCTAGGACTAACAGGACAAAGGTTATGGGCATAAACATGAGTAAAACTTTGAACTGTTGGTGGCGCTAGAGGGTTAGGGGTACATGCTTGACCCCTAATAATAATGATAATAAACTAAATAATAAAACAATAATATTGTGTTTTATTCATTAATATTATATTAATAGTATATCAATTTAGTATTTCTAAAGCTTCTCAAGGACACCACTAAAAGAGTTTATAGCACTAATAATGAATGTGTAACTCACAGAAGAAAACTCACATGATCCAAATGTTTTAAAAACATAAAAACTGTTGTGTCTTGGTGTCCTGATATATGCAAACATTGTTTTATGAATGACTGTTTATGAGTGGATCTTATTTCAGACAGTGTGTGAGTATGTTGTGTGAGAGTGTGTTATATCTCAGATTAACTCAGCATCTGTGTGTGTGTTGGGGGGGTCTGTAATCTGAATTTCTGATTTGTGTTTATATTTAGTCAGGCTGCAGGTTTTTTGGCTCAGTATACAAACAGAACGCTGGAATCAGCACGTACTGCAGAAAAATTCAATTTTACACCTCTCTGTCTCTCTCTCTGTCTATCTCTCTCTGTCTATCTCTCTCTCTCTCTCAGTTTGCTGACTCAGGTCCTGTCCATCTGTGCTTTGTGGGCATCTTGCTGTGTTGTGTTTGCATGTGAGTCAGTGGAGTTCCAATATCCCTGTAATTCATTTAACATTTCCATTTATCTCAATATCATGTGATCAGCCGATGCAGGACCTCTGAAGACCTGCATGCATGTTAAGTGAGTCATGTGTGTGTATGTGTGTATGTTGGTTCGACATACATTATAAGGACTCATTGTAGTGTGTATTCAGGTTTGTATAGTGTTATAATCCAGGATTGCTACCCCAGGATGATAATGACATTACAGCTATCCCCACATTTCAAACGGCTAAATAAACATAGTAAACATTTTTTTTTTAAATATGAAAATGCAGAAAGTTACGTCAATGGAAAATTCTTGTAGTGATAGCTGCACCAACAGTGTATTTGTGTGTATATGTGTGTTGTGTTTTTCTGTTGACAGATCAGCACATTAACATGACTTTGTGCTGTGTTAGTAACATACACTTTCACACCCACCAGCAGCACTGCTGTGTCAGTCTCGCACACTTGGGCTGGTGTCAAACACACAAAGGCAGAGTTGATAGGTGGAGTCAGGGTAGAGGTTAGGGTGGAGACAAATAGATAGTTTGCAAAGCTGTGAACGGAGCAAGATAGGTTTATGGGTGGAGTCAGAGTTCATATGGTGGGGGCAGTTGTGACTACTGGTTAGAGAGTCACACTTGTAACCAGAAGGTTGCTGGTTTGATTCCCAATGCCATCAGGAAACAACTGAGGTGCCCCTGAGCAAGCCGTCTTACCCCAATTGCTTCCTGGGCACCGCAGTCTGGTTTTGTGTTCACTGTTTACAGTGTGTGTTCACTACTCCAACGTGTGTGCACTAACTGTCCCCTCCCACCTGCTACGGTCAGCTAAAGAGCGACGGCTGACCGTTCCCCCACAACGAGGCATCAGATCAATCTGTAAAACTTTCACCTATTCCGTTCCTTTGTGGTGGTCCACCCGATTTGCTGAGACCATCACAACCTTCAAAAAACAACTCAAAACACACCTGTTTCACAGACACCTGTCTGAACCCTAATGCTCTTCTATCCTATCCTCAAAAAAAAAACCCTGTTTCTAGTCCATCTTTCTCTCTAGTAGCAGAATACAATGTCCACTTGTAAATGTAGCTTTGCAGACTTGGCTCGTTGGCGTGCAAGAAAATGTTCAATGCTCTTGTCCTTTGTAAGTCTCTTTGGATAAAAGCGTCTGCTAAATGACTAAATGTAAATGTAACTGGATAGGTTAAATGCAGAGGACAAATTCTAAGCATGGGTCACCAAATTTGTCCTGAATTTCACTTCAGGTTAGAGAGGTTGGGGGTGAAACTAGAATCTGATGAGTGAGAATGTTTTATAAAGCTGAACTAAAAAATAAAGATAACTGACAAAGTTTTAATTGCACAAAATATGCTGCATTTACAAGACCAATCAAAGAGAGAGAGACGGGAGGTGGAGGGGTCTCTAGATGATATTAGTCACTGAACTGATTGTTTAACTGTGTTCACATGATGAGGGAGAGAATCAGACTGAGTCACACAGGAAATGAAGAGCATGAAGAACAACCAGAAGAGGAACACCAGTTTCTCTGTGACTTCCTTTTCCGTGTGAAGCTTTTAAAAGTGAAGTAGAACTGAAGAACATCAGAAGAATTTTTCTGTCCATCACACACACAGGTAAGATTATGTTCTTCTATGTTACTTGTGTTTCATCTGTGCTTGTGTTACACAGTAGAATATTTAAAATAAAAAATGTTTGTAATACTACAGTACTTCCCCAGTAATTCTTGTTAAGGAGATTTAGTGTAACAGTGTTAATTTCTTACAGTGTAGTTAACAGGGTAAACGTGCAGCTTCAATTGCTTGACCTGTGTGTGTTTGTGTGTACATGTACATCTATCTTTGCGAGGACCAGTTTGAGCAGTTGGATCATAAGAGTGAGGACAGAGTATTTTGGCCAGTCCTCATTTTCTGACACCACTTTAAAGGGCTGTAGACTCGGTTTTAGGGATAAGGTTAGAATAAAGGTAGGGTAAGAGTTAGGATTAGGCAGTTAGTTGGGATGGTTAAGGTTAGCATAAGAGGCTAGAGATTCTATTGTCATCTCAAAGATATATGTACAAACGTGTGTGTGTGTGTTTATGTAACCATATATTGGGAACAAATCTATACTTAAAAGTCAGGAAAACCTGATAAATCTGGGTTTTATCATCCTCATATAAACATCCTTATAAACATCCTCATTTGTAAAAGCACTATAAAAATATAATAAAGAGTTAGAGTGTATTAGAGTTAGTTAGAGTGTGGGTTATCTACTTATGTATCTAACTAGTTGTGTATAAAAACAATAGATGTCTATGGAAAGTCCCCAGTTAGATGTGTGTGTGTGTGTGTGTGTGTGTGTGTGTAGGTATGCAGGTGTTAAGGTTTGTACTGGTTCTTCTGTGTATGACTCTGGTCTCTTCAGAGATCAGAAATTGGACTGATCAATGGATTACCTGGAAATCACAACACAATAAGACCTACAGTAACACAGTGAGTACACACACACACACATACACGCACTATTATTTCTCTCTATCAGTCCATGATCAGTTTGCTATTTGGTCCACTGAACTGAGATCAGCAGTGTATGTTTCTGTTAGAAATCCAGTAGCAGGTACTGAGGCTGTATCAATATTACTGCTCAAACACCAACAGTGAGGACTGCTCCCCAAAACCAATCAGCTCAAGTGATTTAAAATCATTTCATAAAATTCCAAAACACACAGATTTTCATTGGTCCATCCTAATCTTTTCAGTGAATTATAATACAAACCCAAGCTGAGAATTAAAAACTCAAGCTGTTGTATGTTGGTTTCTTGTATGGACCGACTTTTGGCCTTTATGAAGTCTGCTTCCTTTAGCCACAGGAAGACAGGAAGAGGCCATCTGACACGTGAAGCAACTAATCAGATTTGGGATTGTAAATCTATGGGAGCAGATTTGTGTACAATAAATCAGTGTTCAGACTGTGGTGTCTAAGACATTGTGCTGTGCTGTGTTGTTTGTGTTAGGTTGTGCCGTGTTGTATTGTGCTGTGTTGTGTTGTACTGTTGAGTTTTGCTGTGTTGCTCTGTTGTGTTCTGCTGTGATGTGCTGTGTTCTGCTGTGCTGTAGGAGGAGTTGTACAGGAGGTCTGTCTGGGAGAAGAATCTTGAGGACATACTGAAACACAATGAGGAAACAGCTGTGGGTCTACACACATACAGACTGGGTCTCAACCACCTCAGTGACATGGTACAGTCCATATAACCAGTTACACAAGCGCTAAACTAAACAGACACACATGCACTGCTCAAATTGTGCTCAGGAGTTCTCAGCTGAATCTCACTGAAATCTGTCTCAGATGTTTCTCTGTGTGTTCAGACATCAGATGAAGTTAATCCTTTGTTTAATGGTTTACTGGAGGAAGATTTCTCTGATGTCAACGTAACATTGAACCCCCCCACACACCCCTACCTTCCTCTCCCACCCAGAGTGAACTGGACCAAGCAAGGTGTGGTCAGCCCAGTCCAAAACCAGGTGTGAGCATGTAAGTGAGCATGTGTGCTGTAGTGTAGTGTGAGTGTAGGTGATGAGGAGGGTGTTACGTGTGTTTAGGGCCCGTGTGGTTCCTGCTGGGCCTTCAGTGCTGTTGGAGCTCTTGAAGGTCAGATGAAGAGGAGAACTGGAGTTCTGGTTCCACTGAGTCCTCAGAACCTGTTGGACTGCAGTGTGAGTTTGGGGAACCGGGGCTGCAGGGGTGGATACCTGAGCAGAGCATTTCTTTATGTCATCCAGAACCACGGAATCGACTCCAGCAGCTTCTATCCCTATGAGCACAAGGTACATCTGACAGCATCACTGCTGATACAGACAGACAGACAGAGACAGACAGACAGGCAGAAGGACAGACAGAGAGATGTACAGTGTTTAGTTTATAGTTTTAAGGTTTGTAGCAGTTTTTGTCTTAAGGGTGTGATAATATTTGCAGCAGGGTCTGTGCCGATATTCTGTGACTGGAAGAGCAGGATACTGTTATGGGTTCCGGATTGTTCCACGTCATAATGAGGCTGCGCTTCAGTATGCTGTCGCTAACGTTGGCCCTGTATCTGTGGGGATAAATGCCAAACTTGCCTCTTTCCATAGATATAAAAGTGGTAAGACGCACACCTGTCTCCCTGCTTTCTAGATCACAAACAACATGTCACATGCTTTCCATACACACACGCACATCATAATGTATCATGCACCTGTGTGTTCAGGTATCTATAATGATCCAAAGTGCCGCTTTGGGTTGATCAATCATGCTGTTCTAGTGGTGGGTTATGGATCGGAACATGGACAAGATTACTGGCTGGTAAAAAACAGGTGTGGAACATACATGTACATACACACACTAACACACAAACACTCATTCATCACACTCATATTTTCTGTAGCATGTGATAATTATTGCTATACTAGTCTAGCTATGAGCTAGTATTCCTAAACACACATACTGATTAAATGTATAACTTTTATAAATTCACTTTGTATGAACAAGTCTGGCAAAAACGCAACTGTAGTTCTAACATTAAAGCTTTTCTTGTTAAAGTTATTACTTAATTCAAATATACAGTTTTATTTTTATAATGATAGTATGGGTCCTAGTAGGTCAGTATGTGTACTGCTGACATCTAGTGGTGAATATGTGAAATGATTATTGGCGATTTCTTTCTTTCTCAGCTGGGGGACAGCGTGGGGTGAAAAGGGATTTTTCCGCATAGCACGAAATAAAAACATGTGTGGAATATCCACCTTTGCAATTTACCCCACGATCTAATCTACGAAATGTGTGAAGCTTTCAGGTGTTAGTGGAAGGCCCCATGAAATCATTCTTTAAGTGCAGCTTTCTCCTCTGTATTGATGCATTTCCTGTTGAAACAGGAAGTTGGGCTGGAATTTATCTCTGGAGTTCTCCTTTTTTAAAATAACTTTTTTCATAATTGCTGAGTGTTTATTATAAATAATTTCCTGCTCTCTGTTGAATTCATGAGGACTTAATGCAGCAATTAAACAGCAGAGGAATTCAAGCAGCATTTAAATGAGAAATTAACCCTTATGTGACCATGAGAATGTGAATTGATTAAGAATAATGTTGTGCTTTGTTTTGTGCTTCCATTATAAACATTTTTAAAATAAATGGAAAATGAATGACAGCATGACTTTTAAAGCCTATATTTATTGTGAAAACATCTTTATTGTGAAACATCTGGTCACGACTACAATTTTCACACCATAGGAATAAAGCAGAAGAATAAAGCTGTGCGTTTATCAGTGATTTAATCCTGAGGTTTGTTTGGAAAGAAAGAAAGCAGAAATACAGTAGTCATACTTTAAAAACACTGGACTGAAGACAATTCCCTCAATGTTGCTGTATGAAACACATTTGTTAAGAGTGTGTGATGTTTTTTGTAGTGCTGAGCATCTGTGCATTTCTGTGTGTTTGTGTCGGTCCATCACATGTGTTCTGGATGGTTTTGAAGACAGCTGATGAAATCTTTCACCTGTCGTCCCTCAAAACAGATCTGATACACAGATACAAACAGTGGAAACCTACACACACACACACACACACACAGAAACACAAACAGAAGCACAAAAACACAGAAACACACACACACACACACACAAATACACACAGTAACACAAACACAGTTTAGTCTAAGTAAATAATGATGTAATGGTGATGATGTCAAATAGACTTACTTGTCCACCATGTTTCTCTTCTGAAGGATCTTATAAACTTCTGCAGATGTTTGAGGGCCCTGAAGTTTCTGGCCATTTAACATCTCAGCCTCTAGTTCAGCTATTGACTAATAACACAAACATAAACAACCCTTAAATAACACAATAACAACATTAACATCATGTGTCGTAATGACAGTGCAGATCCACAAATAAACATTAAACCTGTACGGAAATCTACAGTATGAACTCTGCGTCACTCGTCACTAGAGTGTTATTTCTATGAACCACTTGTTGTGAACCTTGGTGACTTTGCACAGATGTGTGTGAGATCTGCATTGATGGGTGTTCGATTCAGACCTTCTGTGAGCGAGCAAATGCCTCAGCTACGCGCCGATTGCGTCCACCGTAGCATGTGGTGATGAGGTCAGCCACGCCACAGCTCTCCAGGAAGGTTGCCGAGGTGACGGCGCTCGTGCAGAAGAGTTTGGCGAAGGCCACCATCTCCATGAGTCCCAGTCTGATCACAGCAGCTTTAGTGTTGTCACCAAACCCCAAACCATCACAGAAGCCAGCGCCCACTGCCACAATGTTCTGCCAGAGCAAAGAGACACACTCTTCTCCAGTCATCTGTGACATCAGTAATTAATAAAGAACTCTTGTGTGATCTATATCTAAATGAGGAAATGAAAACGTTTGAAATGAAATGAAAAAAACAATATTCAACTAATTGTGTGTGTGGGAACCTAGGTTTTCCTAAAAATCTGTCACAGGTTTGTGAGGGTTTGGTTCAGGGGATAGAACATCATTATTATGATCATTATATTATGATATGATATGTCTGTGAATGTATGTATGTGAAACAACATGTTTAACAACCTTCAGAGCACCACAGAGCTCCACGGTATTGCTCTCCTTCACCACTGTTATACGGAAGTTGGGGGTCTGCAGAAGTTCTTTGAAGATCTTACCATTGTTTTCATTAGTGGCTCCTAATAAAACACACACAATCACAAATATAGTAAAGCACATGACGCTGGGCTCACAGCTCTGCTGGTTTCTCCTTGTGTTTGTTTACCGATGGTGGTCTCACAGAACTTCTCCTCAGCAACCTCACTGGCAATGTTTGCCCCCATCAGCACACTGACTTCAATCTCCAGCTTGGACCTTATGATGTCAGAAATCAAGGTGAGCCCCTGTGGACCCTCATCTATACCCTAAAGAATGAGAGAGTGAAAGAGAGATGTGTACTGCATACTGTGCACTATATATTGCCTGCTATTGTTTAAATATGTATGTGGGTAAAGAGTAAAAGTATGCAAACAGTAATAATACATAATAATACAATATATAAAACATTGTCAGTCTTAGTTTGTAAACCTTTGATTCGGAGCGCACTTACGTCATTATTGATGCAGCTTTTTGTTTTGAAGAAAGGCCCTTTTCTCTAATACACTGACTAATAGATGTATCATTTACGCTGTGTAGTGATTTTCACTTGATTGTGCAGCACATATCATAAGATTATTACAGACAGCTGACTTGATGAGGGAATGTACAGCTTTACTCACAAACTACAGTTCCTGTTCACCAACAAAGTAAGAACCAGACCTGTTATAAACCTAAATATACTCGAAGTCATGAAATTAATTGAACATTTTTCTAAGAAGTTATAGAAGTGTTTGTTGTTGTAATGATGAGTAGCTGTTCTGTGCTCGGTTAGTGATCACACTATGTGCGAACCACACCCAAGCCCAATCGAACCATGGTCCGGTTAAAAGAACTGCACCTGGGCACATTCTGGAGCATTCACACTGGTCAAACGAGCCAACCTTGGGGGTCAAAAGCGCACAAGGGGGTTCAGAGTGCCTAGTGTGAGTACACCCTAAAAGTTCAGCGAATAAGGTCCCGTTTCTATTTCATTTTCTGTCAGTCGTCTGTCAGAGTTCATACTTTAATGAGGGAGATCCCAATAGCTCCAGTTTTTACATGAGGTTTCATCTGGTCACACAGTTTCACTATAAACTGATGTGGAATAACGAAGACCAGCAAATCGGCTCCAGCTGCAGCCTCAGTGATGTCAGGAACAGCCACCTGTCAGAGCCAATCAGATCTCAGATCACAACCAGAAGATCAACAGGATCAGAGACACAAACACTATTAGGCCATCTTCAGAAAACTCAAACTATCTGGAATCACGTATAATTGCAAAGTTCATGATTTGATAATCTACTGCCCATCATGAGCTCTCTCTCACTCAGCAATAGCAGCAATAATCGTGTCAGAATTCAAAGGTCATGTGGATTTGTGCAAAGTTTATCAGTATGGAGTGTAATTAGATTGATAACATTAAACTCCAACCCAGAATGAAAATTTTTAAATGAACTTTAACCTCCTGTAATCTGATTGATTCAGTCATTAAGTAACTTTTGAACATTTTTTACAATGTTATTTTTATTACCTTGGAGAATCATGTAAATGACATATGAATATGGTAATAGTGGTAATAAAGCTCTGTGGTATTAGGGTTGGGCACGTTCAGTATGGTAAGGCAACATCGTGGAGGGAAACACGCACCACATTTTTAGGCAGTTTGTGTCCGGGCAGGTATTTGACGTTCTCATGTTCAGTGTTGATGATCTCGGTGAGTTTACGTCCATTAATCATCTCCTCATAAACCCACATCTTCACAAGAGGATCAAAACGGTTCGATGCTTTCACATTGTGTCCAATGATCTTAGCGATTGCTGAACCCCTGCACAACACACACACACAAACATCACCAGCATTACAACACACACACACAAACATCACCAGCAATACAACACACACACACAAACATCACCAGCAATACAACACACACACACACACACAAACATCACCAGCAATACAACACACACACACACACATCATCAGCAATACACACACACACAAACATCACCAGCAATACACACACACACACACACACAAACATCACCAGCAATACACACACACACACACACACATCACCAGCAATACACACACACACACACACACACATCACCAGCAACACACACACACACACATCACCAGCAATACACACACACACACATCACCAGCAATACACACACACATCACCAGCAATACACACACACACACACACACACATCACCAGCAACACACACACACACACATCACCAGCAATACACACACACACACACACACACACATCACCACACACACACACACATCACCAGCAATACAACACACACACAAAATTACTTTTATTATGTAAATGCAGTGGTATGTGAATATGGTAAGCGTGCATGAACATGCTGTATGTTCCAGCTGATCTGAGATCGTGCCTGCAGCACCACAGAGCTTCAGTGAGTGTGATGACAGAATGACTGCGACCAGTAACACTTTACACTCCCAAAACATCTTTCTGTATGATTTATGAGCTTGTTTCCTTATGGGGACCTCAAACCCACACGGTCAAAACTTGTTTTACTAGAATTACTGTACTTGTGGGGACATTTCGTCCCCATAACAAATAACAACAGAACACACACACAAAAATGGAAACTGACGCCGCTGTGAAATAAATTGGTTGAGCGTCTGCAAACGCGTCTACCAGTGAGCAGGCGCGATTTACTTGCGTCGCGTCGCGTCGCGTCGCTCGCATGCAGCATAAACTCTCCGTAAATAATGAATGCATTAACAGTCAGTATCTGGTGATGAGGTACCCACAAATGTCACGACAGCACAGAATATAACAGATACACGGAAGAACTCACCAGTTTCCAGAACCTACAATACACACTTTCCGCGCAGGCATCGTGTTCAGACTGAGTTGAGTTGAGTTTGACTTCCTGACACGCCCGTCATAATAACTGTGTGTGTGTGTGTGAGTGTGTGTGTGTGTGTGTGTGTGTGTGTGTGTGTGTGTGTGAGTGAGTGTGTGTGTGTGGTGTGTGTGTGTGTGATGTTTTTGTGTGTGTGTGTTGTTGTTGTGTGTGTTGTTGTTGTTGTGTGTTTTGGGTGTGTTTTGTGTGTGTGTGTGTGTGTGTGTGTGTGTGAGTGTGTGTGTGTGTGTGTGTTGTGTTTTGTGTGTGTGTGTGTGTGTGTGTGTGTGTGTGTGTGTGTGTGTGTGTGTGTGTGTGTGTGTGTGTGTGTGTGTGTGTGTGTGTGTGTGTGTGTGTGTGTGTGTGTGTGTGTGTGTGTGTGTGTGTGTGAGTGTGTGTGTGTGTGTGTGTGTGTGTGTGTGTGTGTGTGTGAGTGTGTGTGTGTGTGTGTTTGTGTGTGTGTGTGTGTGGTGTTTTGTGGGTGTGTGTGTTGGTTGTGTGTGTGTGTGTGGTGTGTGTTGTGTGTGTGTGTGTGTGTGTGTGTTGTGTGTGTGTGTGTGTGTGTGTGTGTTGTGTAGTGTTGTGTTTTGTTGTGTGTGGTGTGGTGAGTGTGTGTGTGTGTGTGTGTGTGTGTGTGTGTGTGTGTGTGTGTGTGTGTGTGTGTGTGTGTGTGTGTGTGTGTGTGTGTGTGTGTGTGTGTGTGTGTGTGTGAGTGTGTGTGTGTGTGTGAGTGTGTGTGTGTGTGTGTGTGTGTGTGTGTGGTGTGTGTGTGTGTGAGTGTGTGTGTGTGTGTTGTGTGTGTGTGTGTGTTTTTGTTGTGTGTGTGTGTGTGTGGGGTGTGTGTTTTGGTTTGTGTGTTGTTTGTTGTTTGGTGTGTTTGTGTTTTGTGTTAGTTGTGTGTGTGAGTGTGTGTGTGTGTGTGAGTGAAACACGTAGACAACATGAAAACATTTCAGATTATTGTTAACAGCTTAATCCATTTCATCTTTACAATATTCATATTGATGTCCTCACAAATATAGTACAATACAATTAAACTTATATTACATTAAAGACATTTATTGTAGCTTCTAAAATGTGCTTGTGGGGTGGGACAGGCAGGTCTAGATTTGTCTATATTTGTGAATTCCTCATTCAGTCTTGTTTCATGAAACTGTTATGTTGGAGGTTTAGGGCACCTTTTAGCTGGTCATATGAAACTATCTTAAATGATCCAAAACCAATATATGCTGGTGTTTGATGAGGGAAATAAACTGTCTATCAGTCTGTTCTCACTCTCTTTCAGCACATCAGTTAAACACATCCGTATCGCAGACGTGTGATCAGATGATGATCATGTGTTTGCTCTCATTGCTCTTAAATTCTGTCACTGTTGCAGATTCTCCGATTTAATGTCTGTTCTGTTTGTTTCGTTTCCTTATTTATTTTTGTCTCAGATGACAGAACTCCACATTTAACAAAACATTTACAAACATCTTGATAAAATAATCACAGCTGGTCTGCAGGTTAGAGAAGAAAATGAGTGTCAAACAGAAACTTATTTCTGTCTCCATCTCAGCTCCACCTTTATTCTCCAGAGAAAGTCAAGCATCTTTCTACAGTATGAACTCCTGAAAGCTGTACCTGTTCATTTCAACAGCAAAAACACTGTTGAGATATTCTTAACAGGTGCTTCACAGAGAAATGTTCTTGGCTGTATGTTTTCATACAGAACCTTGAACATCCGTGGACTCTGGATCCTGCTGCTTTCTGACACTCAGCATTAATCACTCACTGATGGTGCAAATCCAGTAAATGAACTCCAAAATCTGCCTACAAAAAATTACGTGAAAAGAAACTGTTGTATAATATAGTGTTCATTTTAAATAAATGTTAACAAACATACAATTCAATCAGCTGGATTATAATACCCTTGGTATAATCAGGTATACTTTACTGAATAATTCTGACAAATATACCACCATTGGCTGTTGTCATGGTAACAGAATGTTTGCATCTACATGTTTCCATGGTGACACACTGAGTGTACAGATGACCTCATGCGGCACACATGTTAGACATTAAACACCCAGAAGGCTGGATGTAAACAGGTGAGGAGAAACAAAGGTTTGGTTTCAAGGTTTCTTGAGGGCAAAATCTCAAAGATGAAGTGCTAGGTACAGGCTATTTAAGACAATACTGACTGATGATAAACTGCAAATGGTTTGCCCTCTCCATTCCCAGTACCCACATCTCAAACCTTAAATACTTCAAATATTACCCTTTATAGAGCATTTTTAAAGTAAAGATAAACATTGAACTTATGGGAACATCTGGTTCTTTACAGCCTGTGCTGTAAGACACATGGATACTTAGGCAGTATTGTAAGTATACAGAAAGTATTCAGAAGTATACAGAACAGAGCTGCTGTCTGCTTCCCACAGTCATGATGATGCAAGACAGAAAGAACAATGAAGTGAGCTGCAGACAGTTAAGAGACCACAGCATGTCTCTCTCACACACACAGTGACTCTAAATAAACAACACATTTAACCAGTTCTCATGAGTCTCTGCTGCAGGTCCAGTGGCCGCAGACAGGTGGCGCCTGTCTGCAGCCACTCGCCTGTCTGGTGAGTCTGTAAAACAAATTGAAGTTCTCTCATAATTTTTTAAAAGCAGCCAGCACAGCCCAGATCATCTCCTCCATAGACGTCATGACATTTGCACTCTCCAGGTCAGGGTCAGTCTCCAGCAAATCTCTGGAGCGAGAAGAGGCAAGGTCATAGCGGTCGTCAGAGAGAGAGACACCAGCGCGCTCTCCAGCACGTCCGAGGCGTGGAGCACTATCAGAGCAAGCGTGCAGTGACTCATGCGGCGAGAGTCGTTCGTCCAGCGCTCCAGAAGACTCTCCTGCAGACACTGGGCCAGCTGGTTCTTCTCGCTGCCGTCTGTCACAGGGTGTGTGGTCATATCAAACAACAGGAAGTTCTGCTTCTCTGTGGTCAGCACTCCTTTCTTCATCAGGTTCTTTGCTAAACGCTCACAGACGTTACGGGTTTGAAAATGCATCCTCAGGGGTTCCAGGTCTCACCTGAACACAACAAACAAAAGACCCAAGGCAATAAAACTGAAAATCACACGCTAATTTAGTTTTGAATTATTTAAACTAAATATAACAACAACAGTTGCAATAGTTAAATAATTTTGGTCAACTATTCAGCTATCCCAGAATGCATTGTAATGAACTTCAAGATGGCAGACAGATTTGAAGCAAATCTCAAATTTAAATGTTTTGCAATAAATAGTTCAAATCTAAATAGATCAAATTTAAAACGCAGCTTTCCACCCATTACATGTGATATCAAGCAGATATCAATATGCTAACATTATCTCATGCAGGAAGATCTGCTGTGTGGTGCACACGAGTGATTAAATAACAGCCCATGAAGAGTGTGTCAAATCCACCTCAGTTGGGGTTAGAGAGCAGCTGCCCATGTCTGTGTTCCCGTGACTTCAATCCAGCTGGCAACATTCTCTGGTGGCTCCATGTCTTTGATGTGTCACCAGTAAGAGCAGCTGACTTCAGCAGGACCTACAGCAGGGGATGGGGCCAGACCAACGGGATAGGATGGAGAAAGACATCAGCTTCATTTATTGGGCACCAGAAAAGCTGTTTTAGCATATACGAGCTTAAGGAAATCTACAACATCAACATGCACATTATATTTTATTATACTGAAAACTAATTAAATTATTTTAAAATAAAATACAAATATTGCAATTATGAATATTAATCAAACAAACACCTTTAAACAAATAAAATCTGCATCCAGGTTTTGCAATTTGTTTTCGACATTGGTTTCTGATCTTGAGTCTTTTACATGTTTAATTAATGCCCACTAATAAGCCTCACAACACAGTACAATGGTGGAGCTCTTTTTTACCTGGAATCAGCTTGAAGAAATCTGTCTGACAATGAAGATCATCGGCGCTCATTTGGTCTCAGCAGGCCCTCGTGCGGCAGCTGGTGGGAAGCGCATTCACGGTCCTTTTATTTCATATATTCATGCATCCATTTCAATCCTGTGGTTCAATCTCAGGACTCAAACTGATGCTCATCCAGCCCGTGAAACACGAAGAAAAGAAACGCACAAATAAGAACTGAGAGCACCCCATTGTACTGCACCTTTATTTCTCTCTCATCTGAAATGTTGAGAACATATAATCAGGCAGAGACAGATAGCCAGTTCATCACAGAGTGGATTTCTACCGTTTCTACCAAAGCGACTTACAGTGCCTTCACAACAAATAATTTAGTTCCTTTAGGAATCGAACCCACAACTATTGCGCTGCTAACGCACTGCTCTACCAATTGAGTTACAATGGCATTATCGCAATAAGATGTACATTAGTGTTACAACAGTACACACTGGCTGTGGGTTGTAACTGGACCGTTATATTCATAAGTAAGCATATGTCTTAACATATGGTCACATAGTGAATGATTTCAACATGTCAATAAAGCCAGAACGCGTGTCCGTGCTAACCCATGAGTTTCACAAATCATTTACCTGTCTGATACTTATGAGCGCTTAGTTAATTAGGAAAAACTCCCAAGCAGTGTGAAACAACATCACCTGTGTGTGTGTGTGTGTGTGTGTGTGTGTGTGTGTGTGTGTGTGAGTGTGTGTGTGTGTGCAGGAACTGTAATCTACTTCTGGCTGAAAAGGAAAAATTACAGGCAAAATATCCACATTTGGGACACAAGCCTGGCTTGTTAGAATGCTTAACCTTTTGTTTATATTTAATCAAATAAATAGAAAATGTCACAAGTTCTGTTGTATACCTGCAGTGTAACTGAACAGCAGACACATTTTGCCAGTTGTAGCCTACTGGTTATTACGTCAGGTTTTGATCAGAAGGTTCCTGCCAGTGCTGGTTCGATTCCAGTGCTGGCAGGCAACAACTAAAGCACCTTTGAGCAAGGCAACTAAACCCCCATTGCACAGCATTTTGCAGTGCTGCCCACTGCTCCTGGTGTGTGTGTGATCACGACTTGCAGTGTGTTCAATCCTCACCAGTGATGGTTAAATGCAGAGGTCACATTTCAGGTATGGGTTACCATATCTAACAAAAATGTCACTTTCACATCCTGACCACATGTTGTGCACACTTCTGTTGTCCACCAGGTGGCAGGAGTGTGTCAGTGCTGCTCCTGTCTACTGGGGCACAACAACTACAGCAGAAAAATCTGAAATTCCTTTATAAAATTCACACTCTTACACAATTATAACAATCTAATACAATCAGTGAGAGCGATAAATGTGAATATATATTAAAATTATGAATAATTTAATAATAATAAATGTAATAATAAATTATGCATCAAATTATGTATAATTTTATTGCTGAACAGAAACACCATAACAGAATAAAATTGTTAATGAATAATCAGGGCACAAAATGTGTGATTTTAAGTTTCATTTAATTTTGTCTGATAACAAAAACAACAATTTACAAACATGATACTAGCTAAAACTGTTTACAGTGAGAGACAGTGACTTCTCCCCCAAGTTTGCATGACTGGATATTTGCACACTAGAAAGTGTAACCTTCTTTTAATCCCAAGAATTGTTTCCCACATACAAATACACCCTAGCAATCTTTATTCTGAACTGTGTTGAGAAAAATGACAGGTGTCATGTGACTCTCTCTCTCTCTCTCTCTATATATATATATATAATGTTACTTTAGCAAGATTATCATTTATCCTGGAATGTTGACAGTGACGAACCCTAATGACATTATTAATTAAAATAATTACAAAAAGAAAAAAAATCAATAAAATAATAATAACATTTGTCAGCAAGACAATGCTGATAAAGCCTTGTCTGACAGTTCTGTAATAAAAATAGATTTCAAAGCTTTAAGCTGGAAGGTTTTAAGATTTCGGCCCTGACGTTTATATAAGACATGTCAGTTTGGGCCTAAAGTTCTCAGTCTGACCCACATTGCTCAGATGAAGCAGGTGTGAACTGGTGAGACTGCACTGACTCGGAGTCAGTCAGAGGAACAGGGTCAGAGGTTCGAGTGTTACTAACAGCTTCACTGTTTTACATACAGACTGCCCGCCTCTGTTTCATTAGATCACTGTTCTGTACTGCACATGTCGGTTTCTGTAGAAATTCAATTCTCCAATCGTAAACACAATTAAGACAAAATTTTGACATTATAGAATTAATTCTTTAAATCGCTTCAAAAACACCAACAAGACATTCCGCAACGCCCTGGAAAGGAAACCCATATATAGACAGAACTTGTGATGGTGACGTACTGGCGGAGTATAAATACACGTCAGCACAGCAGCCACTTCCGCTTCACTCGGGAGTGGCGACCGTCGCGGACTTCATGACCGCCTCACGCGTTCGCATTTAAAGCCGCTCGCAGCGTCAGCCTTCATCTCGACCTGTCGTGCGTTAAACGTCATTAACATTATCATTAACATCATCAACATCAACATGAGTCTGAGTGTCGGGCTGAGGCGCACTGCCGCGCTCAGTCTTCTCGCACAGGGCGCGCCCGCGGTGCTGGTCGCCGAACCCGCGTTTAAAACCCGAACCGAGGACGAGCTGGACGAGTTCGCGGATGAGGTAGACACCGAACTAAAACCACGGAGGCCCGGGACTAACGGCCTGAAGGGATTGCAGCTGGACGGGCGGTTCGTGTCCGCTGCTGACGGCTCTGTTCCGTCCTCTCCGGACCCGCACGACTTCGGTTTGGCTGAACTGGAGCGGGACACTCGACGGCTGCTGCGGGATTTCTACAGCAGACACGCGGGGACGTGCGCGCCGGACCGGGACTCTCACCCCGCGCTGCCCGCGCTCACGCGGGTCGTTGAAGACGTGCTCGCGAAACACCGGATCACTTACAAAGGTGAGACGCGCGCGACCGCAAACAAAGATATGCGCGCTCCCGAAGCGGGCACGCGCGGTCTGAGTGTTTCGAAACAGTTCCGCGGTGTTATAGTTTAAACTTAAACTAATATATTCATAGTGTGTGTGTATACAGTAAATGAACAACCAACATGTTTACAGCGTTTTATACAAACAAATATTTGACATTATTGTTGTACTTGTACATGTAGTAATTATTTATTAATGTTTGTGGTTGATCCTCTTGTTAAATATCTGTATTAAGTGTGTGAGTGAGAGTGGTTTAGAGAATTTAAAATGTCAGTAACCTCATAAAATGTCAATGAAAAATCAATGAAAGTCTGTGGAATGCCCTAACTAATATAATCCAACACATCTGTGTGTTCAGTGTATGCACAAAACAGACTTGCTGAGTTACTGGAATGTAGAAATGGAGGACGTGGTCACTGATACTGTTTTCTGTTCTGTCTTTTCACTGCAATTGACGTCACAGTTACAGACGTCACAGGTGAAAAAAATGGATAACGTCAGTACCTCAGACCCCACTGACCACATATTGAAACTTTCAATATCAGATTAAAGTAACATTCATAATGGCTGACTGCAATATGCTCCCTCATATTTGGGCTGAATGGGTGCCATATTTAAATGGCTATGAATGAAACTGAGGCGAGTTTATTATACACAAATACAGTACAAGCTCTTTTTCATGTACACAGCCATTATCCTGTGCATCAGAGGAATACAGTGTTCTCACTGCCTCCATACAGAACTCATGTCTGCTTCTGTAAGTTCTGGCTGGTTCTGTTGAGCTGATCTTTGGACTGTTTTCTCCAGGTATGGTGCAGCGTCTGCAGCTGGACACTCAGTCTGAAAGCATGGACGTCCTCAACAGCATAGCCAGGAAAATGTTCAGTGACGGCAGCACAAACTGGGGTCGGATCACAAGTCTGGTGGCGTTTGGAGCTGTGGTGTGTGTCCGGCTCAAGGAGGTTCAGAGAGAGCGATGCATAGACAGAGTGGCAGAACAGATCTCCTCCTATCTGATCTCAGAACAGCACCAGTGGCTTCTCAACAACAAGGGCTGGGTGAGTGTGAATCCACAGCTCAGTTCAGGGTGTGTGTCATGTCTGTTTGACTGAAAAGAAAATCTGTCTTACACACACACACACTAAATGAGATCAGGTTGTTTTCCTGCATAATTCAGTGCTTCTCTAGACTCTTGTGTATGTGATACACTCACACACACACACACACACACAATGTGTTGAGTTTATTAGACCAATGTGAAAGTTGTGTCTCTCAATACAACATTTTCCAGTCAAAATATACATTACTTCAAGCAGTTTTACTGAATTTGAGTTCACTTTTCTCTCAACATGTATTGTTTTTGTTTGACTAACAGGGAATATAGATTTTTCTAGTTACACTCTGACAATTAATGCCCTAGAAATGACTGTGTGCCAATAATAAAATAATTCTATAAATCCTTAATTTAAATTCTTGTTCAGTGAATATTTTGTTTGTTTTAGGAAATTCTCAGAACTAACTATAGTTTCTCTGTGTCTCTGCAGTGTGGATTTGTGGAGTTCTTCCAAGTGGAGGACATGGAGTCTGTTGTTAGGAACGCTCTTATGGCTTTCGCAGGGTTTGCAGGGATCAGTGCAGGTCTTGCACTCCTGATTCGGTGAGACCAGCCTGTGGTCTCCTGATTTGTCTGTGTTTTCCATCAGTTCCTGAAGCCCCAGCAGCATCAGGGTGTGAGATGCAAGGAAAACCCTTTCTGCTGTCCTCACTGGATGTAAGGCTTAGAGCCCGACATGCGATTCAAAATCCCGCAAACAGACTGTCGACGCTTGTACCAGCCAACAGCTTGAGCTCTCCAAGAGCCAGAAAATCAGATGTATTTTTCTAATAAAAATTGAGTTCTTTAAAGTTTGTGTGTTGGTCTGAGCCTCCTGCATCTGTTTCTCTCTGTCTGTGGAGAAGAACAATTGAAATGTTGGTTTATTTCTTTATCTCTGAGAAGTTCTTCTGAGAAACGTTCTGTCTCCAGTGCTGCATTATGAAGTATGGTGCTGCTGTTTGTGTCTGGAGTGGTGTGGGGTAAGATGAGCCAGACAGTGAATTGTCCCATCAACTGAAACACCTTTAACATGCAACAAATAGCCAATCGCAAAACTGATCCGTTGTCAAAATTTGCAAGAAAGAAAATGGCACGTTTTTGTGGTGTGTGTTGATTCTGGCACAGCAGAAACCACCCAGAGATGTGACATTTACTGTCTCAGTAGATCATTGTGTGTGTGTTTATGGGTTTTCATGTGGTTCACTGTGCTGATGCCGTTTCAACATTCCTATGCAATTCAGCAACACAACACCAGCAGATATATAAGAAAAACAGACTTTACATTTAAACAGCAATTTTAAAATCAAATCTTTGAGAAACGTAAAACATATGGAGGTCTCCATATGTTTTACGTTTCTCAAAGATTGCAAAGAGAATAAATGAGAAACAAGTTAATCTCCTCTGAGGTCTTCACAAACAACATTGCTATCAAATGTCTGAGATTTCATTATAAACTCAAACATTCCCATCAAATTCTTCAAAGACCAATTGATCAGAGCTCTGCTGTCCACATTAACTATATAATTGTGAACTCTGTGTGAACAAATGACTTCTGTCTGTTTTAATTTCTAAGGAACTTCAGGAGAAACAGTGATACTTCAGTGAAACATCCATTTTGTCTTCTGAGCTATGAAAGAATAACATTACACACACGCTTATCTGTCTAAATGGGGACATTCCATAGACTTCTATTGTTTTAATACACAGCTAGTTATAAACTCTAAAACCTAACTCACACTCAAACCCTAACATTTGTTACATACTCACACTCAAACACTTCTCATATGTCAGCTTTTGCTTAATTTGGGGGACAAATCTGTCCACAATATACAGTTAAGTGAACACGCGTGCCCCACACACACACACACACACACACTGTAATATGAATTTGAAAACAAACTAAAGGACCTGCAATTCTGGTGTTTCAGCTTGGGTTTGTTTTATCAGCATGTGTTCAGCAGCAATGCTCATCTGACACCATCAACACACACACACACACACACCACAAACATTTCTGAGAAATCTGCAGTGTGTGTGTGTGTGTAAAGTATCAGCTGAACACAACTGAGCTGTATAAATGTGTAAACACAGGTTTTGTAGTCTTTTTGCTTCTTAGGGTAAATGTTAAATGCTCTCTCTGGATAAAAGCGTCTGCTAAATGTAAACAGCAGCAGAACTAAACAGCTTTACATGTGGAACAAACAGTCTAATGTTGTATTAGTCAAATTACCAAGAGGCAAAAACACAGAGTTTCACTAAACACACAACAAAATATATAGAAGAGCCAGAGAGTCATCAGGTGTTTGTGTTAAAACATTTGTGTGTCTGCATCATATGTGTCTGCAGCATGTGTATCTGTAGCATGTGTGTCTGTAGCATGTGTATCTGCAAATGCATGTGTGTCTGTAGCATGTGTGTCTGCAGCATGTGTGTCTGTAGCATGTGTGTGTGTCTGTAGCATGTGTGTCTGTAGCATGTGTGTCTGCAGAATGTATGTGTGTCTGTAGCATGTGTGTCTGCAGAATGTATGTGTGTCTGTAGCATGTGTGTCTGTAGCATGTGTGTCTGTAGCATGTGTGTCTGTAGCATGTGTGTCTGTAGAATGTGTGTGTGTCTGTAGCATGTGTGTCTGTAGCATGTGTGTCTGCAGAATGTATGTGTGTCTGTAGCATGTGTGTCTGCAGAATGTATGTGTGTCTGTAGCATGTGTGTCTGTAGCATGTGTGTCTGCAGCATGTGTGTGTGTCTGTAGCATGTGTGTCTGCACAATGTATGTGTGTCTGTAGCATGTGTGTCTGTAGCATGTGTGTCTGTAGCATGTGTGTCTGCAGCGTGTGTGTCTGCAGCGTGTGTGTGTGTATGTCAGCGTGTGTCTGCAGCATGTGTGTGTGTCTGTAGCATGTGTGTCTGCACAATGTATGTGTGTCTGTAGCATGTGTGTCTGTAGCATGTGTGTCTGCAGAATGTATGTGTGTCTGTAGCATGTGTGTCTGTAGCATGTGTGTCTGTAGCATGTGTGTCTGTAGCATGTGTGTCTGCAGAATGTATGTGTGTCTGTAGCATGTGTGTCTGTAGCATGTGTGTCTGCAGAATGTATGTGTGTCTGTAGCATGTGTGTCTGCAGCGTGTGTGTGTGTGTGTAGCGTGTGTCTGTAGCATTTGTGTCTGCAGCATGTGTGTCTGTAGCATGTGTGTCTGTAGCATGTGTGTCTGCAGCATGTGTGTGTGTCTGTAGCATGTGTGTCTGCAGCGTGTGTGTGTGTGCAGCGTGTGTCTGTAGCATGTGTGTCTGCAGCATGTGTGTCTGCAGCATGTGTATCTGTAGCATGTGTGTCTGTAGCATGTGTGTCTGCAGCGTGTATGTGTGTCTGCAGCATGTGTATCTGTAGCATGTGTGTCTGCAGCGTGTGTGTGTGTGTGTGCAGCGTGTGTCTGTAGCATTTGTGTCTGCAGCATGTGTGTGTGTCTGTAGCATGTGTGTCTGCACAATGTATGTGTGTCTGTAGCATGTGTGTCTGCAGAATGTATGTGTGTCTGTAGCATGTGTGTCTGTAGCATGTGTGTCTGCAGAATGTATGTGTGTCTGCAGCATGTGTGTCTGCAGCGTGTGTGTGTGTTGCAGCGTGTGTCTGTAGCATTTGTGTCTGCAGCATGTGTATCTGTAGCATTTGTGTCTGCAGCATGTGTATCTGTAGCATGTGTGTCTGTAGCATGTGTGTCTGCAGAATGTATGTGTGTCTGTAGCATGTGTGTCTGCAGAATGTATGTGTGTCTGTAGCATGTGTGTCTGCAGCGTGTGTGTGTGTGTGCAGCGTGTGTCTGTAGCATGTGTGTCTGTAGCATGTGTGTCTGCAGCGTGTGTGTGTGTCTGCAGAATGTATGTGTGTCTGTAGCATGTGTGTCTGTAGCATGTGTGTCTGCAGAATGTATGTGTGTCTGTAGCATGTGTGTCTGCAGAATGTATGTGTGTCTGTAGCATGTGTGTCTGCAGCGTGTGTGTGTGTGCAGAGTGTGTCTGTAGCATTTGTGTCTGCAGCATGTGTGTGTGTCTGTAGCATGTGTTTGTGTATGTCTGCAGCATGTGTGTCTGCAGAATGTGTGTGTGTCTGCAGAATGTGTGTGTGTGCAGCATGTGTGTGTGTCTGCAGCATGTGTGTGTGTCTGCAGCATGTGTTTGTGTGTGTCTGCAGAATGTGTGTGTGTCTGCAGCATGTGTGTGTGTCTGCAGCATGTGTGTCTGCAGAATGTGTGTGTGTCTGCAGCATGTGTGTGTGTCTGCAGCATGTGTGTCTGCAGAATGTGTGTGTGTCTGCAGCATGTGTTTGTGTGTGTCTGCAGAATGTGTGTGTGTCTGCAGCATGTGTGTGTGTCTGCAGCATGTGTGTGTGTCTGCAGCATGTGTTTGTGTGTGTCTGCAGAATGTGTGTGTGTCTGCAGCATGTGTGTGTGTCTGCAGCATGTTGTGTGTCTGCAGCATGTGTGTGTGTCTGCAGCATGTGTTTGTGTGTGTCTGCAGAATGTGTGTGTGTCTGCAGCATGTGTTTGTGTGTGTCTGCAGAATGTGTGTGTGTCTGCAGAATGTGTGTGTGTCTGCAGCATGTGTTTCTGTGTGTCTGCAGAATGTGTGTGTGTCTGCAGCATGTGTGTGTGTCTGCAGCATGTGTGTGTGTCTGCAGCATGTGTGTCGCAAATGTGTGTGTGTCTGCAGCATGTGTGTGTGTCTGCAGCATGTGTGTCTGCAGAATGTGTGTGTGTCTGCAGCATGTGTTGTGTGTGTCTGCAGAATGTGTGTGTGTCTGCAGCATGTGTGTGTCTGCAGCATGTGTGTGTGTCTGCAGAATGTGTGTGTGTCTGCAGCATGTGTTTGTGTGTGTCTGCAGACTCAAAGAATTTCTTAAAAAAACTTTCCTTGAGAAACAGACTTTTTTAAACAGACTGTTTACAAACAGCACAGATGCTATAAAGTAAAAACAGCAGCTTTACCTATCTCTCACTGTCTCTATCTGTCTCTCCATCTGTATCTCTCTCTATCACTTTCTGTCATGTTTGCATCTGTTTTTTGTGGCTCTTCAGAATTTCCTCAGAATTCAAATGTGAAATGAAAACAGGAAGTGACACGCTGCCCTTCCTCCAGTAGCTGAACTTACATAAGCTTGTGTCATTTTCTATGGTCAAACAGCAGGACCACCATGATACTTGTATCATTTTGCAGTTTATTACTGCAATTACTAATTACTAAATTAAATTAATGGTAACAAATTAACATGCAATTTAAACAATAAACAGAATAATAAGAAATAATAGACAATTGATTATTATAGATGAGTATAGTATAGATTATTTCTCCCTAGAGACAGATTTCACCTGCACTGTTTATTACCGCAGTAACTTTATTGTACAAACGCTGTAGGTGTGTTTGGGATTTCAATGAGTTTCAACAGCCAAATGAACTTGAGTGATTCAAGCAACACCCAGAAAAAACACCTAATCTGCCTAACAGAAGCTAACCTGGCACTAACTAACCCTAAATAAACCCATCAGATTAATGATCTATAGGGAGGATGGCCTAAACTAGACTATTCTGACTGCACAGCAAAACACACACACTCATGGCTAATGAATGAGGTGATGTGAAGTTTCCAGAGTGCCTGTTACTGTTCTTCAATGTCTGATCTCTCATATACACTCGACACAGTCAGATCACAAATGCCTTCACTTCCTGCTTATCCCTGATTGGCTGATGAGTAGTCTGCCTTCCCTTAGCAACAGCCACACCCACATCGACTTTAAATAGAAACAGAAACAGTTTCCCAGAAGTCAGCTGACGTGTGTGTGTGTGTGTGTGTGTGTGTGTGTGTGTGTGTGTGTGTGTGTGTGTGTGTGTGTGTGTGTGTGTGTGTGTGTGTGTGTGTGTGTGTGTGTGTGTGTGTGTGTGTGTGTGTGTGTGTGTGTGTGTGTGTGTGTGTGTGTGTGTGTGTGTGTGTGTGTGTGTGTGTGTGTGTGTGTGTGTGTGTGTGTGTGTGTGTGTGTGTGTGTGTGTGTGTGTGTGTGTGTGTGTGTGTTATGACACTGAAGTTAAAGGGTCATTTTATTTCAAATGAAAATTAAAGCATAGAGATTTTATTTGCCCTGTTTAATTACAGAATTGTGCTCAAATGATATAATACGTCTGTCACAGGATTAACCTCAGGGGGATATTCCACAAAGCAGGATTTATTTACTGTCACCTAAACCCTGAACTGCTTCTTCTCAGTATGTTGCTAAAATTTTTAACACCATGTGGGTTGCACTGTTTACTTGGGTGTAAAAAACTGCATTGTATGACATTGTATCATTTGATTTTACATTTACATTTATTCATTTAGCAGACACTTTTATCCAAAGCGACTTACTTATTTTAAAACATTTTTGTAGGATAAACCCTCTTCCAATTGTAGAGCCTTTTACAGATGTCAGACTTCTCAAGGAATTTGTGTAATCCTTTTCAGTACGCAACACTAAAACATGATGCTGTGACAAAGATGCTTTCTGGAATACCAATCAGATGTATGTACCCTATAAATATGCATTCTGTCATCATTTACCCAACATCATGTCCTGCCAAACCTGTATGACACAAGAGGAAATTACATGAATATCCAGTTGGTTGGATTTTTATCTGTATAGTAAACCGCTGCAAATGATCCACAATACTGCAGCCATCTGGGAGTCCACATCACAGAGTTAGGGTTAGACCCTGGCCTTCAGGACAGTCACCGGAACTTCATCCTCCTACCTCAACTCCTTCAGATACATGTCCCCTCCCACCAACTACATTCTGTAAATGAGCGACATCTGATCGTTCCCTCACAATGAGGTACCAGCTCTCTCTAACACATTAATTTGTTCTGTTCCTTTCTATTGAAATGAACCTGGTGTGCAGAGACCACTGAAAACATGCACCTGACTAATCCCTGATGTTCATGTTTCATGCTGTATATAAGACCCTGTCTTCTGTTCATCCTATTGTCAGATCTGTTCCTACTTGTTAATGTAGCTTTGTAGACGAGGCTTCTTAGGGCAAAATGTAAAGTGTTCTCTCTCATTTGTAAGTTGCTTTGGATAAAAGGAATCAATGTGTTTAAAAGCAGCTTTATGTTATGCTTTCCCAGAATTGGTGTACTTTTAACTGTTGCCACTGGTTGTTAAATTTCATCCCTGAGGGATTTTAGTTTGAGACGGCAAACTGAAAGGATATTATTTATAAACTATAAAACTACCAAAGTACCCAAGACTATCAGAAAAGTGTAAGTAGCTCACTAATGATATTTCACATGCTCTGGTTAGTTTTAGTTAAAAAAAACCCTGATATTTAAGCAATTTCACAGTGAAATCGTGGTGGTCCCCATGACACATGACGTCACTCGCACTTGTCCAGCCTGAGCAGATTGAACGTTTATTGTAATATGAGCTATTTACTGTTACACTTTTAGTTTCAACACATCACCAATGATTTTCAGCTGTTTGTTTTTTTTTGCATTATTACATTATTTTATGTAAACTAACCACTTTTTACTAATATAAATAAAATATAAGTGAAATATTATAGAATCATTTATAATATGATATAAAAATCATTTTTTTACACAAAAAATGATTTGTTGTTCTGCCTTTCATTTCTAAAAGTATTGTGTTATTATTCTGTCTGAATATTCATGAAAAATGTGGTAATACAAAATATTGGAATGATTCTTATAATCTTTTAAAAATGCTTTATTTTCCTTTGTAACATCTTGTTGTTCCTTTAGATTTTGGTGTGAAATATGAGCTGGACATTTTTTTAGAGAACCTGCTTCTGAAACCTTTCTCAACATTTCACCAGTTTTGAAAACAGATGGTGTGTATGTGTGTGTGTGTCTGTTTGACTGAATGCGTATGACACAGGAAGTGAAATCAGGTTTCATGGCCTGATGACCTACATTTACATCTGCATCAGTAGACAAACACACGAACAATGTGTGTGTGTGTGTGTGTGTGTGTGTGTGTGTGTGTGTGTAGGTTCACCTTTACTTGTGAGGTTGTGTTTGAAAATGTCCTCAGATATAGTGAAACATGCCAAAACATACTTATTTTAGGATAAGGTGAAGCTTGTGAGTTTAATAGACTCATATCTAAATCTAAATCTAATCATGTCAACAGGTTTGCATGACCTCAGTAAAAACCTCAGTGTGTTTCCTACAGTTTTAGTTTCAGACTCTGCTTAAATTTGCCAAAATATACCCAAGAGTTCCTCATATAAATGTGATCTGAGCTGTGATATTTTTCTCATTCATTATACAGACGTACTTGTATATTATTACTGTATGTCAATGATTTGTACTTTTATTGTCTGTACTGTATGTTTTTGTTTTTGGTTAAGAAACTTTAGTTAGAGGAATAGTGTTCAAAGAAAAACTGCTGAGACTCCAAATCATGTTCACCCCATTGAGAATCAAGTCCCCACACTCCTGCGTATGTGTGATTCCCCTATGAATACACCAAACGCTCATAATAACCGAACCATTCAGTCTGACCTCAAAAATACCACTACACAAACTGGAATTAATTCATATTCAAACCAAACTAAACCCTAAAATACACATACAAGGTTTTCCCATTTGGGGATTTCCCCACCAGGTTTGCTGGTTTTTCCATCTACAAAATAAGGAAACAATATTCACACTGCATCTGTGATGAAACAACATTTCACTCGTTATAATGAGCAAACAGCAGGGCGGAGTCATAGACCATAAACACAAACTGCTGTCATGGCGACAGAATAAACTGACAGCACAAGTTTGTCATGACCCAAATTTTACTTACATAAGAATTCATGTCATCTTCAGTCATAAAATGTTTGATATGTTTCTATAGCAATTCTGATTTTTTATTTGTTGCGTGTAATTTAATGATTAAGTGGCATCAATAATGATAACTAACTTGAATTTCTATCAAAAGCAGGACAACACGGTTGGCATGAACCAGACGATCTGTGATAAACCTTCACAAGCTGTTTTTAAATCACTTCATTTAGACTGTCGGTGTCCAAGAAAACATTTAATAAGGGATACGGTAACTGTATAACAGCTTAATTCACAATATGCATCTAAAATATTACAAATGTTATGTGATGTATAAGGCATTAAGAGTGACCTCTGTTCCGTTTGTGTGCCTCAGGGTTTCAGATTTGGCTGAAGATTCTGATAATAGCTTTAACACTTTTTATAATAGCTTTAACACTTGTATTTGAAAATCAATCACATCACACTTGGAACAATTAAACTTCAAAATAGTAGAAGATATTCTAGAGGATCATCAGCACTTACATCAGCCATGTTGCGTTTGTGTTGTCATAGAACAGGACAGTCGTAGAATAGTTTGTAAAGGTCATCTATTGTGATCCCTGAGTCAGGATTTGAACTTCAGGCCATTCAGACAAAAGTCTTTCAGTTCATTTGTGTGAACAGGTATGTTCAGAATGATCAGAGGTGTGTGAATCTACACAAACACACAAAGCATGTATCCCAGCAACTGAACAATCACTGATAAAACACAAAACAAAGCAGCACATTTGTATGATTCATGGACAGACTCAGTGGCTTTTTGGCAAATTTGCTATTGATGCAAATGACTGTCTGTGAGCAGTGTGAAATGCTGCCATCTAACGGTGTCTTAAGACCCATCAACTGCGGACATCTATGTTTTACCTCATGTAGTTCTTATAATGTCCTTTTATAAGATAACTTATAACTTTCTCATTAAATTTAATGAAACACCACGAGACACATTCTGAGAGAAGGAAATCTGAGATCTATATTTCCACCAGACTGAAACAACAATATAAAAATAATATTTTATCAGGGAATGGCATGGACTGGTATAGGTTTGTATCCACAGCTCAGCTCACAACTCTAAAAAATACTCCTGAACACACAATGACTCTGTAAACTTTTTTGCAACACACAATTTATAGCATCACAACATTAATAAGGCGATCACACAGACAGGCAACTATATGACACACAGGGTCAAGAGTTCATGAGTTTATATATTACCAGTTAACAAATTCAGCAAGATGTATAATCTGGGGACTGACACTTGCCCTCAGATATTATTTATACTCAAAATCATTCAGGTACATCAAATAATCTGTGTGAGATACCATTACTTTATCTGTTTTTATATTAGATTTACCCTTTAAATAATCCTCTAAAGCTCCAATTCTTCCAGTCTGTTGTTTGCACAGTATGTTTTGGAGAATAATTTCTTACTGTTTTCTTTGTTTTGACAGCAAAATGCCTACCATATCACTGTGGGAATGTTATCTACCCTTCATTTTTGTTTTGCCAGGTACAGGTCCAGTCAGCGCATAAACTGTATTTGGCTCTTTACCTCAGTGTGTTTCCCACTCTGTTTTAGTCCAGATTGACTTATAAAAGGCTGTTTTCAGTGTTAAATGAACATTTTTGGGTATGGGTTACCATATCTGACAAAAATGTCACTTTCACTTTACTTTACTTTGTTTGAAATGGATACTGTAAATACTTTGTAAGTTTGAAACTTTGTAAGTTTGAAATGGTAAAGCAGATTATATATAATGTAAACTAAGACTTTTTCTAAAGACAGAAAGTGACTAAGAATGAAGAAATAAGTTTTAATCTTTAGAGTTTATTGAATGGCATTTATTTATTCTTTCTGCAATCTGCAGTAACATTAACATTATAGTACAGTATGTTTTAACAAGTTAAAACAGGTTCTTCCATCGCAGGATCACCATCCACCTTTATTAACCTGAGAATTTTTCAACTGGTGTTCTCCAAATGTGTAACATCACGCCAGCAGAGGGAGCCCTCACCGGAATACTGACTGCTCATGCTCCCTCTGCTGAACTCTGAACTTTGAACTATGAACTTCCTGTTTGGCAGCTATATAAACCTTGCTGCCACATGGCCACGTTGCGAAGTATTGCCAGCTTAACACCTGACTACTGAGCATTCTCTTCTACTACCTGCTTTCCTGTGTTACCTATTGTTTGGTTCTCGTTTTCTGATTTTTGCCTAGCCCCTTTGTTTGACACCTGGATCGGACTGTTTGTTTAGATATTGATTCTCTGCCTGGATTTACGACCTCTGATTTACGTCTCTCCCTTTTGTTGTGTTGCATGGTTGGACTGTCTATGTGTATTACGACCCTTTGCCTGTACTTTCGACTTTGAATATGGATAACCCCAATAAACATCCGCAACTGGATCCTGCTTCTGCCTCAGCCCCCTTACAGAATACTTCGCCTACCCTCAATCCAGCGGATGTTTCACAGCTGCAAGCTGCATTTGTCTACCAGGGAGAACTATTACGCAGCTACCACGAACAGCTAGCTAACGTACAGGCATCGAATGAACTACTGCTCCAGCGACTTTGCTCTCCTCCTTCCACCACGCCGAGCACGGTAAGACTTGCTCTTCCCGATAAGTTTGATGGTTCTGCAGAACGGTGTAAAGGGTTCATTCGACAAGTACGCACTTATTTGGAATCGTTGGGGGATCAGTCTCATGCTAGTTCTGATCAATGCTCTTTTATCATGTCACTATTATCTGGCAAGGCTATTGATTGGGCTGCTGCGGTTTGGGAGACGAACGAACAGTTTAGATCTTCACCTGAGTATTTTTTGCAACAACTCCGAGAAGTATTTGAATATCCTGCTGGGGGTCGGGATGTTTCGTCTCGTCTTTTACACCTTTCTCAAGGCTCACATAGTGCAGCAGAGCACGCAGTTGAATTCAGGACTCTTGCAGCTCAGAGTGGATGGAATGATGCTGCACTTAAAGGGGTGTTTCGGGAAAGCCTATGTCCCCAATTGCAGTTGGAGATGGCATGTCGAGGTGAGGAATCTTCTTTCAATGACTTTGTTAACATGACTGTTAAGATTGATAATTTGCTCAGGAACTCAAACCCAAGCAAGCGCATGCATCCCACCTTATGTCACGACCTGCACTCCGAATCCTGAGGCACCATGTGTTACCAAGCCCATGCAAGCAGGTTCTACCAGGCTGTCTGAGGACACGTAGGACGAAGGTTCATCAACAACCTCTGCTTTTATTGTGGTGAACCAGGTCATCATAAGTCACAGTGTCCTCAAAAGACCCGGAGGTCCCTCACAGCACAAGACCGGGTGAATGTGGACACCTTTTCACAAAATCCAGTTAAAGTCTTCACATTACCTGTACAGATTTCTAAAAGTGGTTCTTTTATGTTGACAGCATTAGTAGATTGCCGCTCTCAACCTCATCAACTCGGACATCGCCCGGAAACATCAACTACCCACCATTCCATGCTTTCCACCTATCAGTATTAGGCTGTCAATAACCAACCCATCAAAGGAGGAGTTCTGGAACAGACCCGATCACTGAAAATGCAAATTGGGGTTTTTCATGAAGAGAACATCTCTCTATATCTGATCGACTCACCCAAATATGAAATAATTTTAGGAATGCCATGGCTAAGTTGCCACGATCCCCACATCTCCTTGCCGCACGGTTAGCTGACCCACTGGTCTCCATTCTGTTTTAGTCACTGTCTAACCCTTAAACAGTCCAGTCCATGTCTGTCCACAAGCATGGGGAGCCCTCCGAGCCTGACCCAACCAAAGATCCCCAAGGTTTATACCGAGCTTTTGGAGGTCTTCAGCAAGGTTAAAGCCACACAGTTACCACCACATCGGCACTGGGACTGTGCTATAGACCTTCTTCCCAACATGTGTCCTCCCAAAAGCAAAGTCTACCCGCTGTCACGCCAAGAAGCACAGGCTATGGAGGACTACATCAAGGAGGCTCTGGAAGCTGGCTTTATCCGTCCTTCTACTTCTCCCGCTGCAGCCGGCTTCTTCTTCGTGGAGAAGGATGGGGGTCTGCGTCCGTGCATCGACTACAGAGGCCTCAATAATGTCACTGTTAAATTCAGGTATCCACTGCCTCTAGTCCCTTCTGCCTTAGAACAACTCAGGAAGGCCAAAATTTTTACTAAACTCGACTTGAGAAACGCTTATAACCTGATACGCATCAGGACGGAGATGAGTGGAAGACAGCTTTTCCCCCCCTCACCACCAGGGGCACTACGAATACCTGGTTATGCCCTTTGGCCTTGCCAATGCCCCAGCCGTCTTCCAATCCTTCATAAATGAAGTCTTCAAAGATGTCCTCCACAAGTATGTCATCGCATATCTTGACGACATCCTAATCTATTCCCTGAATGAAGAGGATCATGTCAAGAGTGTTCTTTCCAAGCTTCTCAATCACCAACTCTATGTCAAGACTGAAAAATGTGAGTTTCATGTGAAGCAGACAACATTCCTGGGGTACAACATCAGCCACCAGGGCGTTTAAATGGATGCTTCTAAGGTAACCGTCACTGAGTGGCCGCAGCCCTCCACGTTGAAAGAATTGCAGAGGTTCCTGGGCTTTGCTAACTTCTATCGACGCTTCATTAGAAACTACAGTTCTATTGCTGCACCTCTCACCTCATTACTCAAGGGAAAACCCAGAAAGTTGTCATGGAACGCTTCCGCCAATGCAGCCTTCCAAAAGCTCAAGACCAGCTTCACGACGCCCCCATCCTTAAACATCCAGATCCAGAACTCCCCTTCATTGTGGAGGTCGATGCTTCTGACTGCGGGATTGGAGCCGTGCTCTCTCAACGCCACGGACAGCCCCCAAGCTTTTCCTTGTGCCTTCTCTCGGAAGCTAACCCCGCTGAGTTTAATTATGATGTGGGAAACAAAGAGCTTCTGTCAATGAAGGCTGCCATGGAAGAGTGGAGACATTGGCTCGAGGGGGCAGCTCATCCTTTTCAAGTTATCACGGACCATAAGAACCTTGAGTATGTCAAGTCTGCTCGACGCCTGAATTCACGCCAGGCAAGATGGTCTCTGTTCTTTTCACGATTCCATTTTACAGTTACTTACCGTCCAGGCTCCAAGAATAGCAAGGCAGATGCACTATCCAGGCGCCATGATCCCCCACGACAGAACTACAATCCTGAACCTATCCTAAGTCCAGCCTTGTTTGTTGCTCCGGTCAACTGGGACATAATGGAGGAAATTCACCAGGCCGTCCTCACAGAACCATCACCACCGAACTGCCCCCCTCCAAACAATATGTTCCCCAGACACTACGTCACCGGGTCATCCAGTGGGTCCACACATCACTCAGCACGGGACATCCCGGCATTTCACGAACCCTTAAACTTGTGCAGAATTCCTTCTGGTGGCCTTCAATGACCAAAGATGTGGCCAATTATGTCAAGTCTTGCTCCATCTGTGCCCAGTCCAAGACTCCCAGGGACCTGCCGACGGGACTTCTACAGCCTCTCCCGATTCCCCAACGACCTTGGTCTCACCTCTCCATCGACTTCATCACTGACTTACCCCTGTCTGATGGTTACACCACAATTCTGGTCATCGTCGACCGCTTCTCCAAAGCCTGTCGTCTGGTTCCATTAAAAGGATTACCTACTGCCATGGAGACTGCTCAAGCCATGTTCCACCATGTCTTTCGAAACTATGGTCTACCTGAAGACATTGTATCAGATCGAGGAACTCAGTTCACCTCTCAGGTTTGGAAATCCTTTTGTAACCTTTTAGATATCAATGTGAGTTTAACCTCTGGCTATCATCCGCAGTCAAACGGTCAGGTGGAGAGGCTGAACCAAGAGATCGGCAGGTACCTGCGGACTTACTGCAGCCGCAACAACATCGCTGGGCTGAATTTCTCCCTTGGACCGAGTATGCCCAGAACTCACTCACGCATTCCTCTACAGGACTCACGCCATTTCAATGTGTGCTGGGTTACCAGCCTCCCCTGTTCCCGTGGTCAGGAGAACCATCGTCTGTGCCTGCTGTTAACGACTGGATTCGTAACAGTGAGAGGGTGTGGGACAGTGCCCATGTACGGCTTCAACGCGCTGTGAGGAGGCAGGAGATTAACGCTAACCGTCACCGTCGCCCACACCCTCCATACCAACCTGGACAAAGGGTCTGGCTCTCCACGAGGGATCTCAGCTACGTCTGCCGAGCAGGAAGCTCTCTCCCAGGTATGTTGGCCCATTTAAAATCATAAGACAGATTAATGAGGTCACTTACCAATTAGAGCTTCCTGCTGACTACCCCATCTCTCCTTCTTTCCATGTGTCACTCCTCAAACCTTTCCACCGGGACGCTGACCCCGAGGCCATATTGCAGGAGCCACCGCCACCGCTGGACATTGGCGAGAACCCGCCTACAAGGTGAACGTCCTGCTTGACTCACAGCGAAGAGGGGGTCAGTTACAATACCTGGTGGATTGGGAGGGATACGGCCCAGAGGAGAGATCGGGGGCAGCGGCAGGGGACATTCTGGATCCTCGCTCACGGAGGAGTTTCATCGAGCCAGACCTGACCGTCCAGCACCACGTCCACGGGGACGCCCACGTAGAGCACCTGGAGGTGCTCCTAGAGGGGGGGGTTCTGTAACATCACGCCAGCAGAGGGAGCCCTCACCGGAATACTGACTGCTCATGCTCCCTCTGCTGAACTCTGAACTTTGAACTATGAACTTACTTCCTGTTTGGCAGCTATATAAACCTTGCTGCCACATGGCCACGTTGCGAAGTATTGCCAGCTTTACACCTGACTACTGAGCATTCTCTTTTACTGCCTGCTTTCCTGTGTTACCTATTGTTTGGTTCTCGTTTTCTGATTTTTGCCTAGCCCCTTTGTTTGACACCTGGATCGGACTGTTTGTTTAGATATTGATTCTCTGCCTGGATTTACGACCTCTGATTTACGTCTCTCCCTTTTGTTGTGTTGCATGGTTGGACTGTCTGTGTATTACGACCCTTTGCCTGTACTTTCGACTTTGAATATGGATAACCCCAATAAACATCCGCAACTGGATCCTGCTTCAGCTTCTGCCTCAGCCCCCTTACAAAATGATTCATGATGAAACCTGCCCTTTTGTGCATCATAGGGTTCCTGTTCAAAAGACAAATGTGGGTAAAATCAACACACCCAAGCAGAAATACTTCCCTTCAGGACCTTTTAACTTCACAAATAATGTAACAATACCAAGAGCATGTCTTGTTGACTTGAGTGATATCCTTCCGCAATAATAAAAAATACACACCATGACACTAAAAATGGACAAACAGTAACCCTGACTATCTCCACCAGTAAACATGTATATTAAACTTTTTTTAAAGAGCATTTAAATATTTTATCACCTGCTTTAGCATTTGCATGACGCTTCAAAACACCAAACCATATTTGTTTAAGTGTGTAATATTTGTAGCTAAACACCAGATTTAAACACTGGCCACTCAGCACTTTATATCAGAGTTTTTATTACCTGTGATTAGTACTCTGGGTTTGAGCTCGGAGCTCCCCCCAGACAGCACCCTAACCTAACCCTAACAGCCAAACAAGCAATTATCATCATTTCCGATTACGTGTTAGTGCAAACGTGTGAACCAAATATAAAGCAAAAACCAGAAGAGAGCAACTGTTGAATGTTGTTCAGAACTTCTTTTATAAACAGCAGTAAACCTTATTTACTTTGATTGGTCTGTAAAATAAAGTTTGTGCATGTGTCGTGTCTGTTTTGTTATTTGTTCTCGTGTCATGTCTTTTATTTTGAAGTCACATTTTGTAGTCCATTTCGCTGGTCTTTGGTGCATATTTGTCCCCAATAAACCCCACCTCCCACACACATTTGTTTGACTATATTAGTGAGGTCCCTAACTATATTAGTGACCATAGACTTCCATTGATCTCCCAACCCTAACCGTCCCTCTACACCTAACCCTCACACAAACATGTGACTGACATTAGATGGCTTGCTAACCAAACAATCTATTTAATCAATTTATTAATACATGATTTCATGTAATATTGAGATTATGTTCATGTTGTAGCTAGAGAAAGACTTAAACGTTAATGGATTTGTGTGTGTAAGTGAGTCAGTGAGAGAGTCAGTGAGTGAGTGAGTGAGAGAGAGAGAGAGAGAGAGAGACAGTGAGTGAGAGAGAGAGTCAGTGAGTGAGAGTGAGTGAGTGAGAGAGTGAGAGAGTCAGTGAGTGAGAGAGAGAGAGTGAGTGAGTGAGAGAAAGTGAGTGAGTGAGAGAGAGAGTGAGAGAGTCAGTGAGTGAGAGTGAGAGTGAGTGAGAGAAAGTGAGTGAGAGAGAGAGAGAGTGAGAGAGAGAGTGTGATTGAGTGAGAGAAAGTGAGTGAGTGAGAGAGACAGAGAGAGACAGAGACAGAGACAGAGAGAGAGAGACTCAGAGACAGAGCAGAGAGAGAGAGAGAGCAGAGAGAGACACAGAGACAGAGCAGAGAGAGAGAGAAAGAGACCCAGAGACAGAGCAGAGAGAGAGAGAGAGAGAGACAGAGCAGAGAGAGAGAGAGAGAGAAAGAGACCCAGAGACAGAGCAGAGAGAGAGAGAGAGAGAGAGACAGAGCAGAGAGAGACAGAGCAGAGAGAGAGAGAGAGACAGAGCAGAGAGACAGAGCAGAGAGAGAGAGAGAGAGAGAGAGAGAGAGACAGAGCAGAGAGAGAGAGAGAGAGAGAGAGAGAGACAGAGCAGAGCAGAGAGAGAGAGAGACAGAGCAGAGAGAGAGAGAGAGAGAGACAGAGCAGAGAGAGAGAGAGAGAGAGAGAGAGAGAGAGAGAGAGAGAGAGAGAGAGAGAGAGAGAGAGACAGAGCAGAGCAGAGAGAGAGACAGAGCAGAGAGAAGAGAGAGAGAGAGACAGAGCAGAGAGAGAGAGAGAGAGAGAGAGAGACAGAGAGAAGGCAGAGCAGAGAGAGAGACAGAGCAGAGAGAGAGAGAGAGAGAGACAGAGCAGAGCAGAGCAGAGCAGAGAGAGAGACAGAGCAGAGCAGAGAGAGAGAGAGAGAGACAGAGCAGAGCAGAGAGACAGAGCAGAGAGAAAGAGAGAGAGAGAGAGAGAGAGAGAGAGAGAGAGAGAGAGAGAGAGAGAGCAGAGCAGAGAGAGAGAGAGAGACAGAGCAGAGAGAGAGAGAGAGAGAGAGAGAGAGAGAGAGAGAGAGAGAGAGAGAGAGAGACAGAGCAGAGAGAGAGAGAGAGACAGAGCAGAGAGAGAGAGAGAGAGAGAGAGAGATCTATCTCCAGTCCAGTGTGTGTCAGTATTGAGCAGTATTAATGCTTCCGCACACCGGAAGTTAGCGTTGTGTTTTTATTGTTGAGTGGTTCGCGCAGCAGGGCACGTTTATAATCATTTTAAATGATAAACGTGCATTGTTGTGAATTTATTAATACTTTCCGAACGTCTTTGAGTCCTCCGAAGTACTTCTGTCGACATTTTAAGTTGGTGAAGTTAACTTTGTCTCTGCTACCATTAACCACAGTGAGGGTTTATACCGAGTGTAACATGAGTCTGGCGAACAGCAGAGAGCAGCGCAGCACCGCGGGGAACCGCATGTCCAAACTGCTGGATGAAGAAGAAGAAGATGATTTTTACAAGACCACATACGGAGGATTCAATGATGTGAGAGCTGTTGTGTGGCATTGTCCTTCATAACACATCTCACCTGAGCTCAGTGATGAGTGGTTCAGATCTTTATGTGTTCTGACTTATTATAAGTACACATTAACATGAGGGTGACAGCTTGCTCTTTCTGATGTTAGTTCCACACTGATCACACATGACACACTATGTTTGTGAGCAGGAGTCTGGAGATGATGAGTACAGAGGAGATCACTCAGACACTGAGGATGAGGTGGACAGTGATTTTGACATTGATGAAGGAGATGAACCGGACAGTGATCAGGAGGACGACGCTCCCCGCAGAAAGAGTCGCGTCGTCACCAAAGCCTACAAGGTCAAAGAAATACACATTCACTGTATACGAGCACACATATTTACACAGTTCTGTTGAAGATAATGTGTGTGTGTGTGACTGTTTCAGGAGCCTTTGAAGGTCTCTAAGCCCAAAGTAAAGCGAGTGTCTGAAGAACTAAAGGCAGAACGACCCAAAACTGAGAAACACACAATTCAAGAGCTGCAGGACTTTGGAGAGAGTGAGTTACTCACACACATATGCTCACACTTACATAAACACACTTATAAATGTACACACGTACACTTGCTGGTGAGCCACAGACTGTGTTCTTGATGCTTTAATAGCATTAGAGACAAATATGTTTATTTGTTGTTTTTTAAGTGAAATCATTGAATGCCATCATCTAAAATATAGTCCAGTAATAAACAGTGTTTAATAAAGTGTTTATTACTTGTTGCCGTGCAACATAAATAACCATCCATCTGCTGAGTGTTGATCTGTGATATTTATGTTCTTTCCCTACAGTTCGTAAGTCTGTGCGTAAGTCCACGAGCGAGCACACGCGTAAGACGAACCAGCGTCTGCAGGAGCGCCAACAGGAGGCGCCACGGAAGAGGAAAGGCACTCTGAGCGAACATGTGCTGACACAAGAAGAGCTGCTCGCAGAGGCCAAACTCACGGCAGAGATCAACCTGCGATCACTGGGTACAGCTGCACTCAGACCAGCAGTGACTGATACCAGTGTGTGTTTCACATTGTAATGCTGTCTCTGTGTGTGTCTGTTCCAGAGAATTATGAGCGTTTGGAGGCAGATAAAAAGAAGCAGGTTCAAAAGAAGAGAAGGTTTGAAGGTCCAACGATTCGCTATCACTCAGTTCTGATGCCCGTCCTCCCAGACACACTGACCAAAGAAGAAACTGTGGATGTGGAGGGGTGAACACACACACACACACACACACACACACACACATACACACACACACTGATTAATCAGTTGAATTAATCAAGTTATTTTAAAAAAATTGTGTAATCTCACACACACACATATGCACATGTTATCACACACATAATCTGTTTGTTTTTCATCTCGAGTAGAACATGACAGTAAGTCTTTTCTTTTATAGATTGGATCAGGACACACCTCAACCCACGCCTACTTCCTCGTCCTCTGTGCAGGGGGCGGTGTCTCTGTGCTCCCGTACTTACATCACTTTCAGCGATGATGATGCTTTTAACTTCACCTTCCCCCCATCAGCTCAATCCAGCCTGCCCCACCCCATTCAGGAGGTCTGTCCTGTTACCCATAAACCTGCGCTGTATCGTGACCCTGTGACAGACATCCCGTACGCAAACGCTCGGGCGTTCCGCATCATACGTGAGGCCTATCAGAAATATATTGCGGCGCACGGCTTCCCCAATGCATCAGGAAACTTCAGCGGGAACAACAACAGTGATATAATGACAGCATGCGCTGCAAAGAGCACCTGCCCGAAAATCACCCTGAAACAGGGTGTGACCTCCACCTAGACCTAATGACACTGTACTACTAAATGTGTGTTCACATCATGCAGATGAGTTTGAGAGTGTATGTGTTTGGGACACAGTTCAGAGATACAACAGAAACACAGGCGGGTATTTCACTCTAGAGCTCTTCAGGTCTCAAATACAATCACATGACTTCGGGTGAATCACATTTACCTGTGATTCAAAGATTCATTTCAGAGTCACTAGTGAGCACAGAATTGTATTCAACACTTCACTAGCATTGGTTCAACTGTTTCACTTTATTTCTTACCTGGTTTTTACTCTGTTTATAGAGTTTTCAATCAAAATTGACAATAAAGCTGAGCTGTTTCTATATTGTCATTTGTCATTTTTATTGTGTTATGAAATCTTGCTTAAACGCCAAAATCTGGTTCTCTATTTTATGATTTAGACACTCTGTCCTCATGAGGGCTGCCCTGTTGAGATCACATGACCTGAATGATCTAAACACTGTCACTTTATATCAGAACTAGCTGGTGTTGAAGTCCAAAAGGCAGGAAAACTCTGAAGCTTTAGGCTCAGCAGTTCATTGATGTGACTTAGACAATATTAAATACTCTGTTGGATCTGCACGCTGATGTCGTGGTTATGATGCCTCATGAAAACAGAATCATACTGAAATATCTAGGTGTGGATAATGTTTTCAGAAGAGCCAATGCTTTCTCATTTTATTGTTGATGAACAAAATACATTGAAAGAAGAAAAGTGAAATGAAGATGAATCAGTTTGGTGGTCTTTACTGAGGAGGGTCCAGTATTGCGTAAGTTCTGTTTGGTTTCTGTTGTAAAGATCTCTATAACATGAGAAATTAATTCAGACAGGAACCACAAACATCACATACTTTGTTATTGTTCAAAGTCTTCAAGCATTTTTAAACAAAACAATTCACCATTAAAGTTCAGAGTGATCAAGGTTTGAATTCCTTGGAGATTTTGAAACAGGAACTTTTTGACAGTGCTGTATTTTTATTTATTGACTTGAATTTGTCCGGCAATAAAATATGGTGACCAATAAAATATTTTAGCTTTTAATTTGAGTGACCACAGCACCCCATCTTTCTGTAGATCTCTCACTCTCATTCACTTTCCTCTGGTGTCTTCTCAGAGTTTTTTCTCCTCAATCATGCGGTTGAGTCCACTGCAGATCTTGGTGAGACTGGCCCACAGTTTTCCCTGCGGGTCGTACAGGTGTGTGAGGAGATCGGAATCAGAGTAATGATTGAACACGTGTCTGATACGA
Organism: Chromobotia macracanthus; assembly: GCA_036877525.1. Classification (NCBI taxonomy): domain Eukaryota; kingdom Metazoa; phylum Chordata; class Actinopteri; order Cypriniformes; family Botiidae; genus Chromobotia; species Chromobotia macracanthus. The sequence goes on from JAZGTH010000069.1 coordinate 242,934, forward strand.
TCCAGAGATTTCGCCGTCAGATGTTTCTCAACCAGCTTCAGCAGTAAATCACGACATTCGGCCAACTGTTTCATCATAACGTTCTTATCAAACGTGAACTCCACCTGACGGAAAGATCATCACCTTTACTATTTACATAAACCAACACACAAATCACATGTGCTGCTTTGCTCTGGGTGGCTGCTAGATCAGAGGTCTCCAGTGAGGTCCACAGACCTGCAAAGTTTACCTCCACCCCTAATGAAGCACCTAAAGCAGCTAATCAAGGTCTTTGGGACACTAGACACATCCAGGCAGTTGTGTTGGAGCTAATTTCTGCAGGTCTGTGGACCTCCAGGAACATGAATTGTGGACCCCTGATGTAGCATTAAACTCCAGTCCTAATCAAACACCTGCCTGTAATCCTGAACATCTTAATTAGCTGGTTCAGGTGTGTGTAAATAAGATTAGGGCTGCAGTTTACAGACACTGCAGACACTGGACACCCTTTCTGGAGTGTCATACTACATAGAGCAAATAGCATGTGATGGTTCTGTACTGAACTATAATACATAGGGACAGGAGTTTGTTCAAACTACCAACTAAATATGATCAAGAGTAAAGGTGAATCTTGATTTAGCAAATCCCATGAAAACAGTTTAGCATTAAGCTGAAATAAATAATGTGAAGAATACAGTACCTCCTGGAAGCTGATAGCAGTCATCGCTCCATTATGGAGTTTTTTCCTAAAGTCCTGAGCCAAACTGAGCTCCTCTGGGCTGAACTTCTCGTGTCGGAACAGAACTCCAACTTTCACAGCTATTTTGATCATGTTCTTCACCACCTTCTGGGCCTCGGTGCGGTTTCCTGTGTGCTCTTTGGAGACACGGTAGAGCTCGTCCAGAATCTCGCTGCTGTTGTCATCTATGAACATCTGAACCATGGACTTGCTGGCCATGTGACTGAGGATCTTCTTCTGGGCCTGCATGGCCATGTCCTTCGAGCTGAAGGCCTCCATCCTGTGTCCTGTCTGCAGAGGCTCAGTCACTGAAGGTGTTTATGGATGTTTACATGCATTGCTGTGTGTGTGCGTGTGTTTACCTGCGCTCTGCAGTCTGAGGTGTTTGTGAAGAGTGTGTCGTGTCTCTTGGAGGAAGTCACGTCTTCCGCTGTGTAACTGTGAGAGGAAACTGTGATCAGAGATATCGTACTTCTGCTTTCTCTCTTTCTCTCACAGACTGAGTTTCAGTGAAATCAATCTCTGGGTCTGTTCAATACTAACAGTGATGAGTGTTCAATTTACTTCAGTCAAATGAAAAGAGCTTAATCATTAATGACATGTCAGTCTTAGCTGAAGGCCAACATGATGATATTATATCTTAAGCTCAGATATGTGAAGTGTTTTCTCCTTTTGAAAAGTAATGAGTCTGTTTATTTGTGTCTCAGAATACACACAGTTACAGTGAATTGAATTGTGTTCTGTCTGTTTAGCTAAATTTTTCCTGCGGTCTGTTATCAGTAGGGCCTGACGCCTGCACATGATGCAGATGATGAAATATCTGTAATGCTTTCATATTTACTTGTTGTTCTTTGTAATAATGCGTGTTCATGAAACTTTAGAAAACACGCCACACCACACATAGACTGCAGCGCTGCTGGCCAAAGTGTTACACATAAATTGTTTGTTAATGACTTCCTGTCTGGCAACTGAGAAATCAACTGACAGAGGAAACATGACAAGATGAAAACTCACTCTGAAGGAGTCACGCACACTCTAGTCTAGAGAAGTGGTTTCAGTCCTGAAAACCTGGGGACCCACAGCACTGCACTGTTCTGGGAGGTCCCCAGAACCAGGATTGAAAACCACTGCCAGCAGGAGGCAGTCTATATTCTACAATGTGTATTACACTGTCACTAAAGGACACTGTAAAATCTTATAATTATATTACAATTAATAGTGTTTGCTGTTACCATAGCTATTAATGTAGTTTGTACTGCTCTGAAAAAACACCAAACCTTCACCCTGCATCTATTGTGCCCCAGATACCTCAAATCACGCTGCCTGCTGAGGGGAGGCCTGTTGTGCATTCAACAAATTCATATCTGCAGACCAGAGACTTGAGACTTGGACCAGTAGCAACTACATCACAACACCTCAGCAGTGTTGGGTAAGTTACTTTAAAAAAGTAATTAATTACTAATTACTAATTACTTAATCAATGTTGTATTTAAAATACTTATCTAATTACTGTGTCTGAAAAGTAACTTAATTACTCAATAAGTAATTTAACTAAATACTTCTTAAAATCCCTATAAACCTTGAGTGGACAAACAATAGAAATTAAACTCTTTAAATAATAAATAATTAAATAAAACATATGAGTCAAACATGAAATAGTTTAGCCTTTTAGCTTTTTGAATCAAATTTATTACATTCTATAATAATTACATTTTTATTATAGAAAAGTATAAAACTTACTTTCAAAGCAATGAGTACCATATTCATACATAATGTATGTAATCATGTCATGTGTTTCAACAAAGTGAAGTTAACTGTAACCTTTAGTTAACAAACAGAATTCCTCTGAAAATTCCTCAAACCAATGAGCACCATATTTCATGCATACTCTATGCACTCACAGGTTTTCCAAACACCTTTTTGTACTACTCAGCTGCCTTGTTTTTGAAAAAGTGTCTCAGTATATAAATATATTCCAAACTCTCGCTTCAGTAGTTTACTCGTGCTATTGACAGCGGCCGATAGTTTTTTCTCCCCAGGACATAGCTTACATATTACTGTAATGTTCTTGTCTGCTTGTTTCAGAACAGTGAAGTGATGGGAATATTTCCATTTCGTAAAGCAGCCACTCGCTTCAGCCGAGTCCGACATCTTCCTCTTTAGAATACGACTAACTGGCGCCAAATCACGTGCAACTGCGCTACAACGATTTTAAAGCGGCCGAGTTCACTTTTACCTTTATAAGATAAATTAATAAAATTAAATTTGACAATGTAACGCAAGTACATTATAAATAACTGTAATTAAAATACTTAAAAATGAACAGTAATCAGTTACTCTACTTTTTCAGTGGAAAAGTAATTTAATTACACCCAACACTGCACCTCAGCAACTGGATAGCAATACTAAAAAATCTGTGCAATCTGTAACTTTTGCCTCTCTATCGCCATCTCTGTCTGAAAAAAGGAAACTGTTTTGAACACTGAAACAAAAGAAGATATTTTGAATGTTCAATGTATGCTGTTGTATCAAACATGTTGTTATGCTGTTAACAGCAAGTATGCTGTTAATCAAACAACAGTGGCACTTATTGACTTCCATTGTATGTGTCTGTGTTTTAAAAACAAAGTTTCCAGAAAACATATTTCCACACACACTGTTGTTCTTCACTGCAGTGTATGTAAGCATCTTTTGAGGGAAGGAGAAAATTCAGCAGGTCGAAGGTCATGATGGGACTGAAGCAGGACGTGGGAACAGGGCAGCAGGAAATTGAGGCTGTTCCTCTGAGAGTTTATCTGCTCTGAAGAACAACAAAACGAAAGAGAACAGATGGAGGGATGTTCTCTGTTCTGCCAGGAACAGGTTATTATTATGTGGCATTAAAGTGACACACACACACAGACCTCCTCAGGAGCAGAAGATATGTTTTACCAAATGTATTTTCTTTTGAAATGTTTTTACAGAATTGATATTAAATTTAAGTTATGAAATAAATCACCTGTATTAAAAGAAGTACTCGTCTGTCTGTCATGTTAAACCATATTTTTGACTATATTGTCAGACAGACAGGTCAATAACATCAGATTATGTCTGTGATGTGATGTTTATTGTGCTCGAGTTATCTGTTGATCAGACAGATCAATAACATCAGAGTGTGTGTGATGTGATGTTTGTTGTGCTCGAGTTATCTGTTGATCAGACAGATCAATAACATCAGAGTGTGTCTGTGATGTGATGTTTATTGTGCTCGAGTTATCTGTTGATCAGACAGATCAATAACATCAGAGTGTGTCTGTGATGTGATGTTTGTTGTGCTCGAGTTATCTGTTGATCAGGCAGATCAATAACATCAGAGTGTGTCTGTGATGTGATGTTTGTTGTGCTCGAGTTATCTGTTGATCAGGCAGATCAATAACATCAGAGTGTGTCTGTGATGTGATGTTTATTGTACTTGAGTTATCTGTTGATCAGACAGATCAATAACATCAGAGTGTGTCTGTGATGTTTATTGTGCTTTTCGAAAGTTATCTGTTGATCAGACAGATCAATAACATCAGAGTGTGTCTGTGATGTGATGTTTATTGTGCTCGAGTTATCTGTTGATCATACAGTCAATAACATAGAGTGTGTCTGTGATGTGATGTTTATTGTGCTCGAGTTATCTGTTGATCATACAGATCAATAACATCAGAGTGTGTCTGTGATGTTTATTGTGCTCGAGTTATCTGTTGATCAGACAGATCAATAACATCAGAGTGTGTCTGTGATGTGATGTTTATTGTGCTCGAGTTATCTGTTGATCAGACAGATCAATAACATCAGAGTGTGTTGGTTTTGCTCTGTTTGTATAGTTATCTGTTGATCAGACAGATCAATAACATCAGAGTGTGTCTGTGATGTTTATTGTGCTCGAGTTATCTGTTGATCAGGCAGATCAATAACATCAGAGTGTGTCTGTGATGTGATGTTTATTGTGCTCGAGTTATCTGTTGATCAGACAGATCAATAACATCAGAGTGTGTCTGTGATGTTTATTGTGCTCGAGTTATCTGTTGATCAGGCAGATCAATAACATCAGAGTGTGTCTGTGATGTGATGTTTATTGTGCTCGAGTTATCTGTTGATCAGACAGATCAATAACATCAGAGTGTGTCTGTGATGTTTATTGTGCTCAAGTTATCTGTTGATCAGACAGATCAATAACATCAGAGTGTGTCTGTGATGTGATGTTTATTGTGCTCGGTTATCTGTTGATCAGACAGATCAATCGGTTATCTGTTGATCGACAGATCAATAACATCAGAGTGTGTCTGTGATTGATGTTTATTGTGCTCGAGTTATCTGTTGATCAGACAGATCAATAACATCAGAGTGTGTCTGTGATGTGATGTTTATTGTGCTCGAGTTATCTGTTGATCATACAGATCAATAACATCAGAGTGTGTCTGTGATGTGATGTTTATTGTGCTCGAGTTATCTGTTGATCATACAGATCAATAACATCAGAGGTGTCTGTGATGTTTATTGTGCTCGAAGTTATCTGTTGATCAGACAGATCAATAACATCAGAGTGTGTCTGTGATGTGATGTTTATTGTGCTCGAGTTATCTGTTGATCAGACAGATCAATAACATCAGAGTGTGTTTGTTTTTTTTTTTGTGTCTCGAGTTATCTGTTGATCAGACAGATCAATAACATCAGAGTGTGTCTGTGATGTGATGTTTATTGTGCTCGCGAGTTTATCTGTTGATCAGACAGATCAATAACATCAGAGTGTGTCTGTGATGTTTATTGTGCTCGAGTTATCTGTTGATCAGGCAGATCAATAACATCAGAGTGTGTCTGTGATGTGATGTTTATTGTGCTCGAGTTATCTGTTGATCAGACAGATCAATAACATCAGAGTGTGTCTGTGATGTTTATTGTGCTCGAGTTATCTGTTGATCAGACAGATCAATAACATCAGAGTGTGTCTGTGATGTGATGTTTATTGTGCTCGAGTTATCTGTTGATCAGACAGATCAATAACATCAGAGTGTGTCTGTGATGTTTGTTGTGCTCGAGTTATCTGTTGATCAGACAGATCAATAACATCAATGTGTCTGTGATGTTTATTGTGCTCGGGTTATCTGTTGATCAGACAGATCAATAACATCAGAGTGTGTCTGTGATGTGATGTTTATTGTGCTCGAGTTATCTGTTGATCAGACAGATCAATAACATCAGAGTGTGTCTGTGATGTGATGTTTATTGTGCTCGAGTTATCTGTTGATCAGGCAGATCAATAACATCAGAGTGTGTCTTGTGTGATGTTTATTGTGCTCGAGTTATCTGTTGATCAGACAGATCAATAACATCAGAGTGTGTCTGTGATGTGATGTTTATTGTGCTCGAAGTTATCTGTTGATCAGGCAGATCAATAACATCAGAGTCTGTGATTTTATGGCTCGAGTTATCTGTTGATCAGACAGATCAATAACATCAGAGTGTGTCTGTGTGTGATGTTTATTGTGCTTGAGTTATCTGTTGATCAGACAGATCAATAACATCAGAGTGTGTCTGTGATGTTTATTGTGCTCGAGTTATCTGTTGATCAGACAGATCAATAACATCAGATGTGTCTGTGATGTGATGTTTATTGTGCTCGTAGTTATCTGTTGATCAGACAGATCAATAACATCAGAGTGTGTCTGTGATGTTTATTGTGCTTGAGTTATCTGTTGATCAGACAGATCAATAACATCAGAGTGTGTCTGTGATGTTTATTGTGCTCGTAGTTATCTGTTGATCAGACAGATCAATAACATCAGAGGTGTCTGTATGTGATGTTTATTGTGCTCGAAGTTATCTGTTGATCAGACAGATCAATAACATCAGAGTGTGTCTGTGATGTGATGTTTATTGTGCTCGAGTTATCTGTTGATCAGACAGATCAATAACATCAGAGTGTGTCTGTGATGTTTATTGTGCTTGAGTTATCTGTTGATCAGACAGATCAATAACATCAGAGTGTGTCTGTGATGTCTGTTATTTATGCTTTTCCATATAAGAGGTAATTAAATTGGTGTTAAATTGATTAAGCAATAACTAAGAATTTGACTAACATTTAATTTTTAATGAGTATAAGAAAACCCCAGAATTAATCAATCCATACAGAGCACAATCTGTTTGGATGGGCGGGGTTTAGAGGTGCAGGCTCTAATTGGTCTAAATTAACATATGTAATGAGAAGGTGTGCGTGTGTAAGTGTAGCCCCGCCCCGCCCCTTCAGTGAATGAACAGCTCCGTGTTCGCTGTGCGGTGGACGTCGCAGAAAGTAAGAAATAAGATGATCTCAAAGGCCGGACAG